>VYYJ01000608.1:0-50742 GCA_021029165.1 Cyphoderus albinus | reverse complement strand
TCAAAAGAAGCTGACGCTTGACGCTTCGTTTGGAGAAGCTTCAACTTTTCGTGATGCGCATCTCATTTTCCGCATCTTTTGCTGCTGACGCATACCAGTGTGAACAGAGCCGCGTTTTTCTGAAGTTGCGTTTTTTGACGTCGCGTCTCGGAAAAAGATGCGCGTCAAAAAACGCGCATCAAACGTGCCAGTGTGAACACGCATCACCCTAGATGCGCGTCAAAAAACGCGAGACGCGGCTCAGTCTGAACGCAGCTTTACCAAGTGAAGTCAGTAGGTTCACATAAATAAACCAGAATAGCGGCAGGTTAAGTCGAAGAAGACACGTTGCTTATGCTTACACATTTACTTTGAACATTATTGGTGCAACTACATGTGCCCAGGCAATTCTTACACTTTTTTCATTTCCTTACGATTTACTTTGGCATATTATAGATGTATGCATTCCCATAGGTTTTTTTGGAAATTCAATTACAATCTCGGGGAAAATGTACTGCGAATGGAAGACCCACATATTTTTCCTCTTTGTACATTGAATCTCCATCATCATAATCACCACCGCCGTCTACCACAGACCACTACACCACTACACTAGAAGCAGTAATAGCAACATCAATTTGAGATTGTATAAAAATATCATCTAAGTTATCTATGTATTTCCTCAAACCGTCAGAGAATCGACCAAGAGGCACACATACGTTTTCTTTACGATTACGAATTTATAGAAATAGAAAATGTTTCATTTCCTTTTACACAACACAAACCACTTTCTCATGTACTCGAAGTAGGTGTAGGTAGGCATATACCTGCTGAGCCTTCGTTTCCAGAATAAAAATTTATTCACATAAATATGCTCTTGAGCTTGAGCTACAACAAGCGGTTAAAAAAGGAGTCGACATGCAGTGAAAGTGAGTGGTGGCTGGTGACTGCGGTTCCACTTTCTCTTGCTTTCAAAACAAGGAGAAAAGGTTTGCAGGCTGGATTGCGAAAATTGTAGAAATGCATGAGGATTTATTACTAGCAATGGGAACCAGTTCAAACTGCATCTTCAGACTGAATAAAAATACAAAATCTACAGAGAAGCACTCATTCTTTACCGTTAAAAGTAGAGCGCCTACTACTTACTGATACTGAGATACACATCAGTAGAACATTTTTTCTGTAGTGAGAAAATGACTTCGCAAAAGCTACTTACTAAAAATAGAGAGCACCTTCTGTGTCCTTATACTCGTATTGTAGATCGTAAGCGAAAGCGTCACTTGTGAAAGTGCAAAGTTACTAGCACTATCGGTATGATTATTATTGTTATTATTATTATAAAAGTGAGAGGAGATGGCAACATAAAGAATAATGTGAGCTGGCTGCCGCCACACAGAGAGAAGAAAGCTTTCACATCTTTGAAAAACGTCTTTCAGAAAGAGGGCCACTGCTATGAAACGCATTGATTCAAGCACATTCCACAGCGAGCTAGAAAAAGTAAGTGCCCGAAAAAAAGAAGTGGCAGCACAAAAGCGTAGCGAGCGGCGGCGCACATATAAGTTAAGTCGTACTTGGCCAGTTTCATGCACTACTCCTGTCTGCCCTCAGAGTTGGTGCCTTCTCCTTTCTCCAGCTCTGGTCTCCCTCGTTTGAGAGTAAAATACGAGTGAGCGTCATCAAGAGTAAGAAAGAGAAAACGAAAAAGTGGAAAAAATGTGGAACTCATGTATCTCCATCATATTATTATTATATATGATGTGATGTGATATGATGATATCACTTCTTATATTGGCTATATTTTCTTCCACACTACGATATAGTCATCATCGTTTTCATATCAGAAAAGTAAAACCTTGTGCTCCGTCCGACGGTGAGTGTGACGTGATACGATTGAGTGTGTGTTCACTGCTCATACTTAAGTACTACGCAGTACACTAAAGTGCTTTCCACAGTTTTCTCCAGAGAGAGGGAAAGAAAATGGCTACTGTTTACTATACACAGTTTTTACATCGAAATGACGAAATTTTTGTTCTTTTTTCTCCTCTTCTAAATTTTTTTATGGATCTATGCATTATACACGCATTTTATTACAAATATTATCGTTTATTGTAAAGGAAAAGCAAGTTCAGACCGTGTACAAGTAAACATGGAGAGTGAACTAGTTTTAATAATAATAGCGAAGTAGAAATATTATAGATATTTAACGGCCACATTATTTTGATAAAATGGCAAGGAGAAAATGTATGTTTTTCCTGAGGAGATGCGCTCCATGTTTCCATCCGTCCATTTTTCAACTTTTTCTCTAATAGTAAAATGCACATACGTGAAATATTTCATGAATGTAATGTGCGGTGATGTTATGCCTAAAAGCACATGGCTAAAGCAATTTCTTGTACTATATAAGCGATACCTAATATAGTGCTCGCCTAAAACGTAAGTTGAAGGGATGGTATGGCGGGCAGCAAAGTCTCCGTTTTTAAGATTCCTTTTCCACTAGCGAGCTAGTGACACACATAAATAAAATAAAGCAAAAAAATGGGAAGAAAAGATGTTTTCTTACGTTATCGTCAAAATAAAATCATTTTCCATATCAAGTATGAGTGTGACATTATATTGATTGAATTTTTTAGCGGAAAAGGAAGAGTTTTTGGTGGAGGCATTATTGTGCTTGCATGAGTACAATATTACCAACATGGCGATACTGATCAATTCAATTTAGTTATGATGATGAATGATTATGTTAGAGAAGCGAGCATGTTTCATCCTGGATTCTATTCATGTGTAGATTTCATTTCGCACCAGTAAACTACAATAATGTCACTAATAATGAACAAATCTCTTTGCCAGCGGGGAGCGCCACAAGTCTTTCAAAGGGTTGATAGGGAATGACACATAACCAATAACTGGGAGTTCTTCTGGACAAAACGTTAGGCGTTATGAAAGATAATTAAAATCAAATGGATAAAAATGATAGGTAAAAAGTTCTGAAAAGATTTTTGCGACCCTGCTGATCCTGTCAAAAACCTAGAAGAAAGTGCTTCTCGGTATTAATTAGACTAGAAACTACTTCAATTAGGCAATTGATTTATCAAGAGAGAGAGAGAGAGAGAGAGTAAAGTGTAGTGCCTGGAAATGAAACATTTTATCGATTTTATAAAGGAAGATTTTGTTAGATTGCAAAAGCAATTTTTACACACTATAACACTGCAAAAACGTTCACACGCACTACAAATGGGGGGCCAGAGTTAAGAGAACAAAGTTAGAAATTGTTGAAATCTGCAGTGTAAAAAGGCTTCTGCATACTTTAATTTCTTCTCAAGTGGATTGGGTAGACTTTTGTTGAAAACTTGAAGACGGCGATGGGAGACCACATAGTTTACCCGTACTGTTTCCTTTTCCCACTAACTGACTTTCTTTTTTTGTGATTTTCTCCTCTCCCTTCGTGTCAGCACTCAGCAGGGTTTTCTGATATGACAAAGTCCGACTGAACACTGAACCGTAAGGTGTCTTTCAAGTGTGCAATCCAATTTATCCAACATCATTCTCTCATTCAGTCTCTAAACCATTTTACTCTACTTTTCCGCCGTTTCTTTATCCTCTTTAACTCCGTTCTGCTAAGGGGACTTTTTAATCAATTTTCTATGAGTGAAATTACTAAGGGTATAAAAGGTGCATTATGAATAATCCATATGCTTGGTATAAAAGGATTATCTGTATTCCTGCATGCCTTCATACCTGGCTTTTCTCTATTCTACTATTATGAAGCTCCTAACGATGTCCCTTCGTGCTAGTAACTAAAACCATCATCATCATCATCGCAATGAAACACATTTTCCCTTTCTCCCTTTTAATGAAAGTGATTAACCACATAAATTTTTTTCTTGTGTGAAAAGCAGGCGACTGGCTTTTGGCTCCGTAGAGGAAAATGAGGTGACAGGAATGACTAGCAAAATGGGTAATTTGAGTGGCAATCAGCGTCATCATCATCCGCACACCATCGTTGTTGGCAAATTACTCCTTTTGGACGTACAATAATAATTATTGTAGCCCATATTATTATGACAAGTTTGCATCAGCACACTAAACACGGTTACTTGATACATGTTCCATGTGGTACACTGTGACTGTGTAGCGGTTGTTCGTACACTTGTTAAAGCTTGCATTAGGTTTGTATATTTCTGTGCATGTGTAGCAGTAGGTATGAACATGTCATATTTGTTATTATTGAAGGAAAACATTGTTATGCATGTACATGAGTGTAGCGTACGCTACATGCCATTTCATGCAAATCACGAACAAAGGAACTCGTAAAATCCATCCCGCCGTCCTCGAAGGTGGTAATAAAAGCGGACCTTGTTTTCCCTGCGAACGAGCACAGGTAGCGCGTGCTTTTCGAGGTGGTATTTAGTGGTGCCAATCGTAGTCAGGTGTGAGCCAAACATTACTAACTGAAAAATGCCTCTTTTCCTCATTTTTACGAGGACGTAAACCAGTACGGCGCAGCACTTGTTACTACTTGTCTAGATTTTATAGAGGCATATTTGTACTCTGTATTAAAGATATAACATTTTCTCTTTCCATCACTTGATTTGTCATTTCGTGCCATGTCATGCATATCACATTGGGACTGGAAAAATAAGTGAGTCAAAATAAGCATGTTCAGTGGAAATGTTTTTGTGTACCTGCGTGTGTGTGCACAAGAATTTGTTTTTAAACAAAAGCGACAGATTATTGTAGACGTGAACGCCAAGTGAAAGTTCGAATTACCGCAGGAAAAAGAAATAAAAATGGAACGCGCAAGGGACCAAATCGAGTAGAAAATCACTGCTAGTGTTCACACTGTTGCATAATATTATCTAGGTTCAACGCAGGTAGACGTTTAAAAGTTATAAAACGTTTCGAAGCGACAAAGGCAAGTCATGCTCATTGGTGTTAAACAACTTTGATTGCTGTCGTATTCAGGACTCGAAAGTCAGTGAGTCACTGGAGAACAAACAGCCGACCAAAAACTGTTTTAACCAGTTAATGTGACAAGCATAAAAAAAGGAAAGGACAGAAAATATTAAAATACTTTTATTGACTTCCCGAATTTTCTGGATTTCAGCGGCTAGACTTTGTACCCATATTTAATGTGAACTAAGAGAGCACGTGAACGTTTCGTGTATTATCTCGGTTTTTATTGTCATTTCACTTTTTCCCTGAGCGATCATTACACATGATCGTAACAATAAAAAATCGTTGTAATAATAAAGGAAACGATTCGTGCATCCTCCTCCAAATCTCTCTATTTACTTACTCCAGAACGTTAAAATGCAGAAGTTGAAATGTATTAAGAGCACAATAGTTGGCTACAGTTACAATAAACTAAACCGTAGTAGATTACGTAATGAAGTTGGTTGGCTGACGATATGGCATGAAGCTGCACCAAATTAAGTGACTGTAAACAATATTTTTCGTTTGTCGCTATTTTTAAAGCTACTCTGGTTCACGTACATTAAAACTTCGCATTAGAAATGAACGTTACAAAAATTTTAATGTTGTTGAAATGATTATTAATTTTGGTATGGAGTTACTCTCACAGAAGGAAATAACTAAATGTAAAGGGAAATAATTTTGTGTTAGGTTTTGTTCCTTTAAGTTTCATACTGAGCGACTTAAACGATGTTGAGTGGGTAGTTAGAAGGCGCATTCTCACGTGCACATATTTCTATTCCCTAATAGTATTAAGACTGCGGCAGCCACTTCTCCAAGTCGTAAATGCGCTTATCAATACCTATAAATTCGTCGTATGTGTATCAAATAAATACCTACAGGTGTTTAGAGTGCAAATCTGCCAAAAACAGGGAATAATAAAAGAGAACGAAGAGATGCACTGGTCGCCGACAAACGTTCTGCTGTGAATAAGTACAAAGCTACATAGCTGAGTAAGTACAGAGCTATCCCGAATGTAATACTTAATGGAAACAATAACATTTTACGACTTTAACACACTCATTTTTAGTAAAATTCCAGGAGTCGGCAATAAAAGTAAAGTAAAGCAAAAACCAAAATATATCGGTTACTGAAAACTAGAAAAAGGACATTTCATTTGCATAGGAATAGCATACAATAAACTGAAGCAACGGGAAAACAACAAACTGATGTGGGCATTTAGTAGTGAAAGTACCATTCTAAAATTGTTTGCTCTTGTAACGTGAGTAATGATGGCAGTGGTATGTCAAAGTCAAGGAGAAAAGTGCACTAAACTGACAACGATATGACACTGTATATTTAATGAAAGCATGTTTACAAATGCGGAAAAAGTATACAAACCAAAAACCATAATTGTTAAGTTTGTTTATAACCAACTAAACATGTTACAACTTACTTCATGTAAGCTACTCTTCGGCAATGATGGTAAAATATGCATCACCGTGAGAGTCATGAACACAGAATATACGATGACAAAGAACATTTTCATTTAATATTTTATGCCTGGAAAAGATACTATAACTTCCGCTTCTGTAAGGTAGGTCATTCTTTGAAGAGAAAGTGAAAACTGAAGTTGTATGTAAATTGCAATGCCACACCAACGAGAGTTGGAATGAATGTTGTTGGTTCCTTCAAGCTATGGTAGGGCTTTATACATATGTTCACGAACGAAACAGAAAATAAAAATTCCGGTCAGCGATGCAGGAAGTGAAATTACACTAGAAACACAATATTGCGGTTGTCGTTCTTTGCGCTGAAAATTAAAATTAATATGAATCATGGATAAGGATAACTTTATTAGCTTAGTAGTTCCAAACATTACCTTTTGAATTTTAAATGTAGATTTTGAGACAATTTGCAATGTTAATTACTTTACGCTTTCCTCTTCTTATTTTAAAAAAATCTGGATATGCAAAAATGTACGAATGTATTCCCAAAAAATACTGAAACAAGGAAATGATACACATTGGAGGAGAGAACATTACCATCAAAATTAGTCATTAAATTTTTTCTCGGCTCCATATTTATTCGTTTTGCGTGTTTCCGTCTTTGAAATTAGCAATCTTTTAGTTTCTAGTTTCAAGCTGGAGCAAAGTTGTCTACAATGGTGCTTATACTTGTATACCTACTACATCAATAGGAAACTTTTATTACTCTATTACTTAAGTGAATAAATGGTTCTGGTCCTAGATTGGATATTTTTAAAATACATGGTAGTTGCTAATTCCAATTCCAAGTTTTCTATTTTCACACTTTTTTAAACGAAAACAAGCCTAAAGTGTGATTTGAAAGTTTCTAGTATATAACTTGGACATTTCTCAGTTTTCTTGCCGTAATTCGCGTAGTTTTTCTATTTCTCAAAATCTAGAACTTTTAATAAGTTCAAAGAAAAATGCTAATTTTCAAACAAAAGTTTTTGGTGTTATAACGGATATTTTCTTGTCGGCATCATTTTTCTTTCTGTGCTTATTTGATCACGTGTGCATGCTTATGTGTGCCAATATATTTTTAAATAGTATTAAAATTTGCAAAGGACAAGAAAATGACAGGCGCGTTGACATTACAATATAATCCTAGTTAAAGGAAAAGTATTTACTGGTTATCTGCCATACAATCTAGCGTATGGGGGACTTATTTTTGCGAAGTCGAAGTAAAAGCCAAAGTTTACTAGTTTCAAAACATTTTAAATCAAGTTTTGCGTGTTATTTGTGCTTTATCTCATATGGCTATATCTGTAAATCTTGAAAGGTCAAGTGGTGCATGATGGCAAAATGTGTTTAAAGTTAATTTATTTAAATGAAGGAGCAAAATAAGAAAGTCAACTTGAGTCTTACTGTGCTATGCAAATAGCCTTGTCTTATAATTATACAGAGCATAACTAAGTGCCAACGCCTGCTAAATAATTCCTAGCACACTTTTGTTGAACAAAAGAGAAACTATAAATTGAAAGGTTGTAGCGTTATAGAATCAAAGTTATACAATCGATCATTGATTGTATATTGTTTGGACTCGAACAACCTTTGGTTCATTTTAATAATCTAGTGATTTGTTATATTGCAACTCCTAGTGTCCACTTAACTAGCTGTTATAAAATGTATCCCTGCTTACGTTAAGTAATTTGAACGCCCTGATATTACATGTTTTGTCTACACCAGAAATTGTATGTTTTGTAACACATTAATAATAATGAGATGTTTATTTGCTGTTTTTCATGACAAGCAAAGAATGCTCCATTCCATTGTATAAGTGGTGTAAATTTATTATGTACTATGCTTAGGATACATGATGCAAAAACATCAAGCTACCTCAAGGGCTGCCCACATCATCCACATGCCGACAATGTGAGAATTTTCTAGCTAGTTAAAGGGAGTAAAACTTTAATGAGCAGAAACTGCAACCTTCACTTTCAGAATATAAAAAGACAATCCTCTTCAAGTAAATACTGCAAATCTTTCGTTGCATTCAGAATGCTATCAAATTTCCAAAAGCAAAAAATTATGCACAGACGGGACTTGGTATTCCATGAATTTGATGAGTTCATTTGTAACGTTAGACATTAACAAGCAAATCTTTTGCTTGTCAAATATTTGCTGCGAAATACATCCTACTCCTACACATTTAAGGTCCAAGGGCTTTAACCAATCAAACGGAACAGCATGCCCACACTCTTTTTTCTTTCTCCCGACAACTATTCCGAATATCATTAGAAACCAAAATCTGACAACCTAAAAGTTTTAAACTGATAGAGGCGTGGTGTTTTTCCACTTGCCACTGGCAGTGCCCATATATTAGCTAACAGTATCAGTGAACTTGTTTCGAATTCAGAAGTCAAATACTCATTCACAAAATGAGTTTGGAAGGAAAGTAAACAGTTGGATTACATTGGGCATGGCTTTTATGTCATTCTTTATATGTTTCTAACAGGGTAGAGTCCTATTTATTTATGTTTTCTGGTAGAAACAAATTAGGCGGTGTCCGACCCATTGGTTCGATCCGGTATTTTATTGTTGTAATGTTCCACTTTACCTGATTTTGAAGCAATTTTATATGTTTAAGAGAACCGTAGACATTTTCTCATTTCCACAACTTCCTCCCCCCTTCAATTTATTCATGACAGGCACACATCTCACCACTCGCAAACAGTGGCCACCACGAATCACCGCAGTCGTAGTCAAAGCTTTTGGTTAAAACTGTAAACTCTTCTACGTAACTACCTAATTTACGTATGTGGGTGCTTCTCTGCAGTACAAGATGAATCTTCAGCACACGAGAAATCAACCATGGCTTGTGGGAAGAGACGTGTCTAAATAAGCATAAATTGTCATCCTAGTTACAGTGGCTAAAGCAGAACCGAAGGAAATACATTCTTTTATAAAGGGGTTGGCCGGAGCTGGAAAATATTATGAAAGCGATGAAAAAAATTTTTTACATTCTTCTTTTTTGTATTATATCACCATTGTTCACATAATTTATTTAGGCATTGATTTTTCATAACTACTCGCATTACCTACTCACGGTTAACACTAGCGAGAGGAAAACCGTCGTGTAATTAATTAAATAGGCATTCAGTGTATGAAGGAATTAAAACTCAAATTAAATATTTCTAAGGGAGAAAGATAAATGTCAAATTGTAAATGAAGCGTTAAAATTTACATTATAATCTGTCCAGCTTGAATATCGACTTTAAAGAGTAAACGTCTGGCAATTCATAATGGCTTAAAAGCACAAATGGCTAAAGTGCAATGGTCAAAGTTCATGCCGACAAGGACAATCAGTAATCTAGAAAACCATAGAATTACTTATTCATCATCCTACTTTTAAATGTACAGAATTTTCTCCTTCATCACTGTAAGCTGCTATAAATAAAATATTCACTCACCCCTCCAATATCAAATGGCTCTCTGAAGCTGTATTAAATATCACTGCGGATACCGATACGTAAATGTAAACGCATACTATGCATTATCGAAAATGTCATTTCCTGCATTTGTTCTTTAGATAACAAACGGAGCATCCTAAATATTAACTGACGTACACGTTCTGACGAGCAAATCAAAGTAGCTTTCAGATTTCTTTCATTTCCCACTTTTCTTTCAGTAGAAAATAAATACTTTCCACTTTCACCAATTTCACGGTTGCTGACAAGAGAGGCTTCCTCTAATTTGCTTTGATTCATTTCTTTCATTCTTGCTGCACTTTGTCAGCACAAAGACGTCCGACTGTTGCAGCAGAATTCTCCATCATATGCAAGCCATATTTCAAAAGTGCAATGATAAATTAATAAAGTAATTTAAGTCAAAAAGGAATCCACTCTAGTATCTTTTAGAATGACGACGCATTCTTCAAGTAAACGGAGTGAGGAAAGGGTGAAATGAAATAAAGGAAGGTTTTCATATTCGTAAAATTAGCGTGCAATAAAAGTTTAGTGATGATAGTAAAGATGACTATGGACTGTAAAGTTTGTTTAAAAGATCTAAAATTTGTTTCACAGACTTCGCAGCTGTGAAAATTAGAAATTAGTCTACCTTGTCAACTCCTTCAAGTTTTTGCTAAAAATCATAAATAGACGCTCAGAAAGACGTGTATTTGATTCGCTCCCCTTATAACTAAAACTCCCACTTTCTCCCTTTCACAAATTTCTCACTACACCTTTCAAACGAATTTCTCTCTTAATAATTAAAGTGATAACAATAGCAAGATAAGACCATGCCAAATAGCTTTTGACAGCTTCGTAGAAAATTTTTGAATTTTGATTTCTGAGATCCATCGCTTTGTTTATATTTTGCTTGCTTTTTAATGAACCTGAAAAAGATAAATTTCACATTCTCTTCATCAGATGTGGTTGTGGCAAAGACTTTCAAAGAACCTAATCTTTACGTTGTAACGGTTAAACTTTACCGAACGGGAAAATACAGAGAAAGTAGTTGCTCATTTATTTTTTAAGCTTCAGTGACTCTTTAGAAGAATTTTGTAAGTTCCAACGGTGACTTTCCTCTGATGTCTTTCGTAAAAAACTATATTTAGGACACTAATGACGATATAACGTCAGCCAACAGTAACTTTTGACATCGTCACATGATGTGGTGATAAAATTTTAAAGTAGGTGAATAAGTTTCAAGCTATTGTGTTTTGGTTGGTAAAATATTCTTTATTTGAGTTTTTGATGCATTTATTAGTTAAAAGCAGATGGGTTAACTTTTAAAATCTATTGAGAATTTCTGAATTGCCGAAAGCCGTTTCGATAAAAATGTCAATTGCAATTGCAATGAATGTTTACAGTGACTTTTCGTGGAACTGAGAAAAGTGGTACTAATTGGCAGTATTTGCGGACGACAAGCAAAGAAAGGAATTTTAACAGTGTCTGTCTTGACTTCCTGTCTCACTTAACTGAGCCTTTCTCTGTAAGATAAATAACCTTCACTTCGTGAACGCTCGAGTGGGTAAACAAGACAAAAATCGAGAAATGTTAACTAAAATTGATAACATTAAAGACTCTCTTTTAACGGGGTGAATTGTGTGCTGAGGAAAGGAGAGCTCAAATCCAACCTCCTAACTCCCTTCGTAGAAGAAGAAGTCGGTAAACGCGTAATGTAATACTATTAAATGAAGCATTGGCAGCAACGTAGCAGGAAAAGTAGTATCATTAGTAGCCTCTCAGAAAGCGTATTATTTACGTTCATAAATAGCAAAGCAAACATGGCATAACGCTGTACACACAGACACACTCACACATTCCAAGGAAATGAAACTTGCAGACACAGGCCAGAAGAAAGATACACGCACAGAGCGAGTACATACCTAAGCAAGGAAAGCATACACATGGGCAAAGAAAGGATTGATTACATTTAGTAATGGTGTGAGAAGCAAATATTTAGGGCAGAATGAAATATGTGTTGGCATTAACAGCAACAACTTTAAGTCGCTCATGACACATCTCATCCATCAACTTGGCCTTTTCTCCCTGCTTTTTCTCAAGAAAATTTGTGTGCAAGTAGAGGCAGGCTGAGCGGTGCACGGAAACAAGGCTAAGGGAACCAACGAAGAACAACGAACAATGTGGGTGAGTACAGTTGGCTATAAACACACACGTGTTATCTAACATTACAGTCTATGCCTTCAGAGAAAAAAATTCTTCCAGGCAGCAAGCACTCACAGAGATTCTTATGCTTCATTTTTGTTTCCCTTTTATATGTAGGGACCTACAAAGAACTATTTGTTACATAACATCATCACATTGTGAGTACATCACACAAGCTAGAACCTTGTGTCCCATATATGACGGCTATCTGCTGAGCCTCTGGGAAGCAAGTCCTGTGCTAAGCGAGTCAAGTGAATGAACAACTTCTCCAGTTTTTATTGCATGAGAATGTCTTGTGAAAACTTGAGTTAGCTCTTTTCCCAACTATCATCTCTTTAGTCATTTAGCTCACTAGTCCAGAAGAAAGACGCAGGAAGAAAGAAAGCAGAAGATATTGTTTTTTCTCTCCTTCTCACTCCTAGTGACAGACAACTGGAACAAGTATTTACCGTGTGAATATAGCTGCGCATATGCCTGAGCTCGTTTAAGGGTCTATTTCTCACTTGGATTTTCCTTAATGACCTAACCCAATCTTGATAAGGCTCAGCTGCTCCTTTTGCCGGGCGGGTTGGTACACAGACGCCTCTCCACTTCTGACGAACATGCTTTTACTGTTCCTTCGCTGTTTGCTCTCCAGTGCTTAACTTCTTTCGCGCAAAAAAATTGTTGCCTGCACTCCACTATTATACTACATATACATACATCCTTTTTACATGAGTAAAAACAAGCATTAGGCGATATTCATTTTATTGTGTACTCACTCTCTGTATTAGACAACTCTACAAAAAATAATCTGGGAAAGATAAACTGTGAACGTTGGAGCAAGTGGGAGGAATGTTTTTGCTGGCCGTAGGATCATCTTTCTTTCACATTTCTCTCCTTTAGTAAGTACACGTGCCGGCCAACGAAAATATCTAGTTGGTATTTTTTGTGGCACTGGTAAAATTTCCGTCAGTCTTCAACCTCTCCATCACATTTATTGAAGATAAAGACGAAGGAGAGAATCACATGTGGAGCACATTTAAAACTAAAACTAACTGCTTTTCTCAAAGTTGTAGAATTAAGTTTAGCTTCAGCATTGGCAACATTCTTTCCAGTCGGTTTGTTACTTTCCCTGCTGATCTTGTAGTTCATCAAAAACTACTCAACAGGATGTCAATGTAAACATCTAAACCAAACTTGACATTTTTACACGAAATGCTTTTTCAGGACTCCGCAGAAATGAGAGATCAACAAGGACAAGGCTTGAGTTGATAAATTCTTTCCCGCTGGCATTTATTCGCCGGAGTCAAAAGACAACTGTGCTAAAATCAAACAAAAGTACGTCACTGTTTTATTCATTTCCATCTTCACAATTTCACGAGCTCTTTGATGAAACTAAAAATTCTAGAGAGCATTAAAGTTGAGTATTCTGTCGAAATGGCACAGACAAACAGTCATGTAGCAGGTTTTGCTTTGGTGTAGTTGAATTAGTTCGTACTCGTTATGACAAATGAGACAAAATTCGTGAAAAGGTTCTTTGGAATGTGCAAGTGGAACTGAAATGAATAAAAGATACTTAAATTTTTAGAATCCGCCTACTCAAAAATAGCAAATGTTTAATTGAAAATACTACAGGAATACGTATTTATAATATGTAAATTTTGATAAAGTTGAACAGCATTTTTAAGCATACATAGTACAAATATATAGAAATCAAAATTGGCACATGTTTGTAAATGTGTGAACTACGAACCAAATCAGTTTCAAGGACACGATCGAGCATAAATTTGATCATTATTTTCTGAAAACATTTGAAATGAGGAAAAGAAATCAAAGGTTATTAAATATGCGAATGTGCACCGGCAAGTTAATTCCTACTTTACGAAAACAATGAAATCAAATGAGTTTGCACGGGTGGCTAGTGCGAACTTGACTTTAATTTGTTTTTGACTTTCTTTCGCCGCATAGCGAACACGTTAGTTCGACTGATGAAGGTGTGTGATGCGTGACATGTTATAATTGCATGAGCGAACGTTTTTATTCATTTCACAAATTGATGCAATGAGTGAGTTCCATTTTCTTATTTTCAAGCACTACTTCTGTGGTTAATGATTTGTTTTTGGAAGCATTTCACTTCGACCTTCTTTTAGCGTGGTATTTTTACCTACCTTCTTGTCTTAATGACGACGTTCTAAAATTGGAGAAATTTGAAGAAGCTGAAATAAACCACTTGTCCTTGAGAGATGGTTCATTAGTAGCATGTGTTCATGAATTTTTGTTTCTCATTTAAAGCTAAAACGAAGTAGCTTAAAGGAAAGCGGATTTCCATATATGAAAACTTAATATTGGATGGAATATTATTTAGTATTTCAATTCGACTACAACTGCGTAAATTGTAGCTGCTATGTGTAAGCACTCTCATTCTACGCAATTGCTCTGCGTCATTGACACAGTCTCACTGTGGGTTACTGGTGTGTAAATGTGAAAAGAGAGTTAATGTGTTGTCATTTAGTGATACACGACTTTCGCAGAATCGTATAATAAGTCGAGATTGAGTGTTACACTGATTTAATTTCGTTTATTGCTCGTAGTTGTTCGCTATAGGGGATGAAATGGTATACATATGCATTAAGCTGCATTTAAACGGGCCTTAATGCTTGCACTGTTCATCATTCACGACACATGTAGGACAAAATAGGAGAACCACTTCTGCTCCTGTGTGCTGGAATACAATTTCTGCGCTTACTTTCTTCTTCTGTTTCTTTTCTTCCGTTTCACTTTTCTGTCTTTCCTTACTTCATTCAATCCTTTTTCCTTCTCTAATTTCATTCCGCTCCAAAAAATCTTCCATTTCTTCACTTTCTTTTTCTTCCATTTGCTTTTGTTGGATACAACACTTGCAGATTCCTTCTGCTAACCTTCTACAGTCCTCTGGCGTAGGTATATAAATACAAAATGAAGAAACATCTTTTACTTCATGTTGCACGTCTCTCTTCATGGTGAAGCAAGCATCGTCTCCTGTTACTCATTTTTTCTCATATTCTGTCTGAGAACTTCCTCCAAGTTTTTACTTGGTGGTTTGATGTTTTCACGGGGTACCACCCACGTAATATCGCGATTTTGTTTGTCAAAAAAATGATAGTAACAAAGCAGTGGTGAAAAGGTGTACTGTGAGATTGGAGGGATTGATCGATAAGCTTCTACATATAAACCATGCATTTTTAAAAGTTAACTTTTTTCATTATGAATTAAAGTATAAAAGATTCCAAGATTGCTTTAATTTTCCCATGCTATTCAATTTACCTCGAAGAAAGTGTTTTGTATGAAGGATGCTTTTAAGGGATGATAATTAAGGTTAGTTTACCATACATTACATTGGTACCGAGCAAGCAAACGATAATTTCCTCTGTGTCAGTAAAATTCATTATTGATCGATAGAATTAATCGTCCTGAAACTTCATTGTGTCATTTTATTGGGAAGCATTAAAATGCTTACTTCACCATTTTGCAAGTGATTCTTGCTGGATCAGGATCATTTCCATTACAACCATCAAAAGGCACTTTCTTCGACCAGATTAAACCTGAATAGTACCAATAAATGAGTAACTTCCGGTCATTAAGTTTTCGGGCTAATGAAATTCTTTTTATAGTCATGTCACCATTTCTTCAGTTCATGTCCGAGATTCCCAAAGTCGTAAATTTACAAGGGGACTCAATTGATGCTATTAGCTTCGAAATTGACAGTGTGCACTGTGCACTAAATATGCAACATTGCCTAAGAATTCCTTTCTGCATTTAGTATTAATTTGTTCTACAAAATAAAATTAGAGGCAGTACTAAAGGAAAATTAGGTTTGATGTTAAAATTTTGTCAACGTGTCTCGTCCTCATTCAAACAAAGGTTTTGGCTATGCACTTTGTATCATGCATGGAAAGCATTTTCGTCCAACTACTAACCAACAATGCTTATGGTTGACTGTTAATTTTTGTTTTCTCAGTCTTCCTGTGATTTTCTTATTCATTCACTTTTATGGATATTATTACATTATCATGATACGATCGTGATTGCATTTCAAGGATGCATTGCTCGTAGACAAAGTAATAAGCTCTTTAGGGATGTCGTGCAATAGAATCTTTGTGTTTTCCGTCTGCGCTTATATTCCCTGCTGTCGTATAATAATCAGAATAATGATGATGGTCTGGGATGAGAGTCATTCAATAATAGCAATTTCTCAGATCATTAACCTTTCCTCCAGAAAGTCGTGGCACCACTACCCTTGCGACTGCTCTTCATAAATATATTACAAGAGTGAAAGCATGCATCATTATATTCACTTGTAGTCTCCGTTTAGAGAGGTTTTCCTGGATGAAAGTGGAGTCGGACGAGAAGAGTGCAATAAGGTTAGATTATTATTCAATTTTCTCTTTTATTTTCGAGAGTCGAGTATGAGGATGTGCTGAGCGTCCCAGAGAAAACTCCGATAAAGCGAGATAGGTGAAGTCTGATCTTTCGCAAAAAAGAATTATGTAGAGAAAGTTTCACCAGAAAAACTTTTTGATATTTTCTTGAACACATGCAATAATCTATTGTAATGGCAAACCAAGAGCCTTGCAGGAGTACCTAAAGCATAACTGTGCTAATATTAAATATGCAACATTCTCCCATGTAAACTCATGTAACAAATTCGTGAAGTCATGATGATTGGGCACGGTACCAAACATGGCAAACATGGGTACAATGCCCCTTAATTACTTTTTTCGTTGCAGTTGAAAATCAATATTTATTTGTTTGTAGAATTATGACTACCTATGTATGCATCTATTGGCTGAGTTCAGGTACATGAATTTCAATTTTTGTAAACTTTTCACGTTTTCGAGCTTTCAAATTAAATGAAATGTTAATTGACTAGTTTATGGAACTGGCAAGAATCGAGAACATGTTCTTGAGATCAAAATGACATGTTTATCAACCTGGATAGTTAAGTTGTAACACTATTGTAGCGTTCACAATATCAGCTTGTAGACAACTATTGGAATTGGAACTAACTGCATGCTACTATTTTCATCTAAAGAGTTTTTTTTACTTTGTGAGTGGAATGTAAGCAACCATAAAAGGCAGGTCTTTTTTCCTGGTTAAATATAAATGAAGGCTCATCACTTACTTCCGCTCCAGTTCTTTACCTTCCTCTTTCAAACTTTCTATGCTCCTTTTCCTCTATTTTCGGGCAGAATGGGCGTCTCTTTGGCTGTTGTGGTGATATTATTACTGATACTCCAGGAGAAGTAGTCGTGCTACTAGATCAGATTCTGGAAACAGAAAAAGTCATGTACTCAAAAACCGTAACATTGCTTTTGCCAGTTTTCTAGAAAAAAATACTTCTACCATACTTCTGTACTCTCTTCGTCGAGTATCGTCGTGTGTTCGTTGTCGTCAGCCTAATTCTCTTGTGCTTTTTCATACTGATCAGGTACTTTTTTGGAAGCACGGGTAAACAAACAGGATCTTTTTCCTTTTGCTTAAGATAGCAGCAGTTGGTAAGATAAGAGCAAAGTTTTTCCTCTCGAATCGAGAATATGTCTATGTATTATATTATATTACAATTGTATAGGCATAAATCGAAGCAATTGAAGAAACTCATATACCTGGTGTTTATATTTAGAAATCATATACAAAAGATGCCTTCTTGTTTATTCATTGATTTCAACACTATCAGAAAATAAAATGTAATGTAATGTGCATAATAGGTAACAAAGACGATCGCATCTTTTCCCGTTGGCACTGTTGCCACAATTGGAACGGAATTCTTTCCATAAGGACCATATCAGTTATTCAGGTGCATATCTTTAGTAGAAAATAAGAGAAAAAAAGTTTCTCTTCCTAAATTGCTATAAATCAATAGAAAATTGTAAGTGAAGGACGAGATGACAACAATCAGCCGAACAAAAAGTTTAAACGAAAGCGTGCACACAGTGTTAGACCAAGTGAAATCTAATCTACGTAGTCTAGGACGTAGTTTTTAATTATTTGGCCAAACCACGCTCCATTTCGCTCCGCGAGCCAAGCCAATCAAGAATTAATGCAGAAGGATATTATTATAATTGTTTTGAGCTATGTTAATATTTATCGTGACAGAAATCTTTAGTCCAAATATAGATCAAGTTCAAACTCATATTTACTTTAGCTTGAAAATCAATATCTGGGTAGATATTTTGACTACTACTTGGATACTATTCAGACACTTAATTATCAGTGTAACAGGGTTTATACATACCTCGGTAACGTTGCAGTTCGGACTCAAACGATACGTCAGTAGTGTTTAAAAATTAAGAGGAGGGACTATTACTTTTTCAAGGTAGTTTATGCCACATCGTTTTACCTGAACGCAATTAAATTCATTACTACTACCACAATTTTTATTGATGTCTGTACCATGCTATAATTAAAAAATTGGTTTTGCAAAGGTCACAGACTTTGTTCATTGCCAGATGTTGAATGATGCGGCAATTAAAAATACATCTCCTTTTAGCAAAGCCTTCGAGTTGAACATGACATGACAGCATAAACCATTGGCTGACTTTTGGATTGGAAAAATGCATAGTGTCATGTCTGGCTGGTCCTTTTGATGGCTGCTAGCAAAATAATGTTTTAATGAGGAAAGGTAGACAAACATGTTTTTGCGAAAACTAAAAGTGCAGAAAATTTAAATGGATTTACTAGAAAGCCATACATTATATAAGCATTTTCAATATGTCAAAAATGAATTGTGTTGTATCCAATGAACTCTATTACTCCAAAGTGATTGTTAACAGGTACAACGTCCGATTTATTTTATTTTTTGATCCTCAATGACTAGCAGCTAGCTCCTGTTAAAACCCAAGCAAGCGAGGCGACATCCAATAAGGTTGAGGTTTGCCCTTTTCCCAGTCGACCGGAATAAGAAATAAATGCGACAAAAGTCTGTACTCTCGAGTAAAAGAAACTTGTTAAAATTGAAGAGAAAAAAGTAGTAAGAAGTACGCAGATTTCTTTTTTATTGTTATGTTCTGCTTACCACATGCACGTAGTACAGACCTTGTATTATAACGTCATTCCAAATGAGCTTCTCAAATCAGCTAAAATTTCCGTTTTCTATTCTTTCCCGTCATCCATGGAAAAGTTGTAAAGTAGAACATAAAAAATGTCGTTACGTTGCTACTTTACATACGCGACTTCCACCTATAAAAAGGGTGGATAATGCAAAGAATTGTGAAAGCTTTGTGAGAAAGGTGAACGAGAACGATATTATAAACGTAGCAGTTGTCGTTGGAACTGACTTGAGTTGTCGTCATCTTGACTTCCAACTTGACTCTTTCTCAAAATTTAAGATGTAGAAGTCATTTAGATATCCACTCTGTAATAACAGCAACATTTGCAACGTATCTCTATCTAACATACCGAATGTGCATTTAACTTTGCCAGTTCAACTTTAATATTTCTGGTTAGGTGCTTTTAAATTTAGACGTTAAAAGCGTTTTTCAGCGAGAGAAAACTTTTCCATAGTCTCTCTTGCATGACATGGAAATTGACACAAATATTACAAATGTGCTCGATTCAGCAGTTTTATTCCGTTTTTTCTTCCAGTAAGAATTTACATCACTTCAAAATGTAAGGAACTGCTTTTTTGGCTTGTCCAGCTTTGTTGTTAAATTTTTCCCTTGTTAGAAAACCTCATTAATATTTTCTGATTCTTCGAAATAAGCAGCTTTTGCGTCTGTCTTACACTTGAGGAACACCGGGAATACTTTTAATTTGAAGGGGTGGAAAAATACAAAGTAATTTTTGTAAATCTACCCTAAAATTGAGCTGTGTAAGTATGCTCATGTGTAGCAATATGCGACAACACTATTACTTTTTATATGGAGAAAGGGGAAAAACTTTTGCATCGTGGAAAACAGAAGGGGAGCTTTTGGCAGAAATAATCCTGTAAATGAAGTTTTCTACTTTCGAGTTATTTTTAGCTCAGAGTCTGCCTGAGTTGTAACAAAAATTATGAATTGTCCTATTTATGCAGGAGTAAATTAAAATGTCGCAGTCGGTAGATTCTTGAGTATTCTCATTTTTCTCTCTTAAAAACAGCTTTGATCAACGTGATTGTCCCTCCTTATTCGGCGCCTCTGTTTCAAGAAATGAATGAAAATAGCCTTGTAGTAGGAAATGTCATCTCGATGTCTACCCGTGCCAACTCCCGTCTAAAGCGTCAATGAGTGGGCGTAAGGAAGATATGAATTTGAAGTGCAGACACTGCATCGGTAAATGGTATATTTGAAAAGTTGAAATCCGATTTTGCAGTGCCATGAGAATTTCACCCTGAGATATTATTGCTTGTAATGCAATTCAGTTACAAGCGAGACATTTAAAGCCTCTCTATAAATAGCTCTTAATTACAGTCTGGTAGCATTCTCTCACTAAAGAAATATTGCAAATATTGCATAATCATAAAAGAGGTTATGACACAACACAAGTGAAGTGAAATGAAATTGAAGGCTCGGATTTCGGAAATGTGGAGAAAGCTTAGTAGTCACATCTAATGTAATTCAAACTGGTTGAATGGAAGAGTGAAACAAAGCGACAAAGCCAAACACAACGAATCATTTCCGTTTTGAAATACCTGCATTTAGATAAATCCTACTTTCATTCTTATTTTCTCAAACATGCATGGAGTGCATATATGAATGTATATCGTGTTACATTCTAAATGATACGTTTTACAAATCGACATCATCTGACACTGGCTCAACTAGATGAAAGGTACATACAACGCGAGTAACTAACACTGAATAAGAACTCGTACGGAATAAAAACGAGAAAGTTTGCAGAAGCAATCCGACGTCAGGATACGCAACATCAGCAAACAGCCACACCAGCAGCAGAAGTGGTAAAACACCACACGACCTGTGGTTAGAGTTGCATTTCAATCCTGTCAGCTTGCCTCCATATCTTCAACCACACTGGATGAATACAAATGAGGAAAAATATTTCCATTATAGTACCATGCCTCTACCTTTTGTGCACGGCTAACTAGACACATCATTTTAGTGTTAGGGCGTATAAACATTTCCCGTCCCATCCAAACTTCAATAAATATTAAACAATATCCTGCATAACATCAGTTTGCCAACTTTCACTGTAGTTTAAAAATAATAACGGGGCAAGTGTGTACTCCGAAAGTATCTGGAAGTAACTAGAATGAAACATCAAGTTGTAAAGAGCTTTTATGAGTGTGGAAGTTCCACGTACCCAACTACCTTGAGAACTGCTTATATAATTTTATGTGATCATATATTTGGCAAGTAGTGGGTTACATAACTGATAAAACTCAACTGAAGGATGCATAATGCATATTTGGTTATCCGTGTACATATATGCAGTCAAAATCGCGACAAGCAGATTGTTAAAAAAATACTGACTACTTTCTCTCTGTACATTTTCAGTCCAATCTGATATCGTTGCTTCAACCGATTATTAAAAAATTACGCCAAATTACAGAGCTGTATGTAACTTAAAGTATGAAACTTCAAGAATGGAATCGCTTACTAAACACCTTATGTAATTCGTGATTATTTAAATTGTGCCTACATTCCCTAAGTATTCAGTGTTGCATAATATTATCTTGTCGACACATTGTATACAAGAAAGAGGATTTGGGAGAAAACAAAAAAGCCAACTTTAGCGCATCATCATAAAAGTGGGCTCGTTTACTCGTTGGAGAATAAATGTGTTGAGACATATATTTTTGTAGCTTCTCCAGGGATTTACTGGAGTACATCTGGAGCACACTGACTGCGTTTCTCTTTTTCGTTCTCCCTCCATCATATATTTTTAAGGATTCATTTCCATACATTTGTCGTAAGAGGCACAACTGAAAGGATCTTATTGCTGACACGTATAGGTAGGTACTAAATGTAATGCAATACCGCTTTAGTTCTGACTGCGCTGTTTGAGGCTTATAAATCCTTATATCATTATATCCTAAGTATACAGGCTTTTTTCTCTTGTTTTGTCACATTTTATCTGGAAATCTGAGTGAGTGTGTGTTCTCCTTCGGGACAGTGTGTGAAACAGATGCGCTTCTCCTGCCGCTCCTGCTTCATCAGACAGGAGCCGCTCAACTCTAGATGTTTGTTTTGTGATGTCTTCTTGTTGTCTCTGCGTTTCTCTTTCCACCTCCGTTTATACTTTTTTCGGAGCCGAGTGGGACAATTGTGCCGCTAAACTATGCAAGTGTAATGAATGACGGTGAAGCTGATTACATTATGATATGACGAGGGAATATATTATTTCTATGCTACGGATGAGAGATAATTACATTCTGGCTGGATGGTTTGAGATAGTGGAGTATCTAAACTAGCTGAATTTCTTTTGTTTCGTAGTATACAACAAACTTATAAAATTTCTGTTTACTGGGCATCCAAAATACGTGGTAAGCATCCGCTGACAAAGACCGATTTAAAAAGTGGGAAGTCGTTTTGTGGAAAATGAGTTTTCTGCATTTGTAACATTTCTTTAGCATCTCTAATAACGGTTTTAGTACACTATCCTACACTTAGCAATTACCCACATTTCCTAACTTTTAGTTTGCGTGTCATATTTTGACGTGTCATGCGTAGCTTCAGTCTAATATTCTTCTAAGTTAACTGTCCTTGAGAATTTCGAATGCACTTGTGAAATTGTAACTTCTAAACAATGTATTGAGCGAGTTGGTAAGTTATTTAAATATGTCACCCAAGTTAAGCGTGTTCAGAAAACTGACCTAAAAATGGATGAAAAAATAATGTCGTCATTTTATAAATGCCTGCACGACATGTTACTTTTATATGTCTCTTTAGGGGATTGGCAAGAGCCAAGGAAGAAATTGATTTCCATTCCAAGAATTCCAATGTCCTTCGTGAGTTGCTGTAAAGTATAAAACATTTAAAACATCACGTCCTTCTGAATTCGCTCATATTCAGTAGTTGTTATATATGATGGTGAGTGAGCTTTTCTGAACCAGATCTGTTCTCCTTTCTTTGGATGGATTCTCACAGTTGTGCAATAATTCCTTCCTTTGGATGCTCGGCTCGTTAAAGTCAAAAGACTGCTCTAGGAATGAATAAAGACAAAACTAAAAATATTCTTGGAAGCTAATGCTGCAAGAGAATGAATTTATAAACATTGCATTGAATGAAAATGTATACAAGATAAGATATTCTAAAATGTGGACTTTAGCTTTTATTTCAACAATTCCAATGCTTTTCTGCAAAATCGAGGCGCATGATGCATCTTCTTGGCCAACATTTTCCTTCCACTCCGCATACATTAAACATCATAGACGAAAATTGTAACGCACGTGGTATCACGTAACATTTACCCAGCTGGCTACAACAAGTCAGGCATCAAGGCAACAAACGAACATGTTTTGTCTTCTCTTCCGAGGTCGGCTTTCACTCCTAATAAAGCTTGCCCGGCTTCAAAGAACTCATTGTCAGAATGGTAATTGGAATCAATGCCAGCCAAAAACTGGTAAGAAGAACGGAATTGGGATAGTCGCTCCTTGATTATTTCCTAGAAAGTCAAAACCAAAAAGCATGCTTCAGGTTAGAATGTGCAATTGCAATACTAACAGCAAAAGATGAATGCGCACTGTAGGTAAATGATTTGACTTAAACGACGTAAATGATGACTAATGAATGAGTTTATGAGTTTCCTGGTACCGTAAAGTTGATCTTAAATGGCAATTGTAGATTTAACATTTACGCTAGATCAATCAAATAAACTGCTTCCCTATGACTAACATGTTTCCTTCTATGTATAACTTATTCATATTCTTGGCTTTGGCGTGGTAGTAAGCCTGCGGTAGCCAAATTGATGAAGGAAATTTCTAAAAGGTGAAGCAAGTAATTTTCTCAACTTTAAAAGTTAATTTTCTCGGTGACATTGTGTGACCTGGTGTTTTTGTTTGTACTTCAATCCGATTAAATTTGTAAATTATAAAATTGAATTTCTTTTCGCAATTACATACTGACGCACATATGTATGTACATACAATTCTGCCTATTTATTTGATTATATTGGCACTCTCTTTACGTTTTGTTTCTGGTGATACTACAAGTGAACAATTTTAAATTTTTCTTATGCAGTATCAACTCTTTGAAGTAGTTATACATTATCGATCAGATGACCTTTCAAGTTTCTGCTGTAATTACAAGTAATGACAGTGGACTCATTGACTTCATTATAAAACGGCGTTTTCAAGAAAACTTTAAGTGGATAATTCTGTACACGAGGCTGGTTACATATGATATACTTATGTAAGTATTATGGATGAAAAATTTACTTCAACAACTGAGGAGTATTTCTGTATCTCACATTACGCCAAGCATTTCACAACATTACCAAGCATTTACCGCGCTACCTAATTTAATATTTTTCGCACGGTTTGTTGTGATATTCTAGCGTGCATTATTGTTAGAAAGATAAAAGTATAAAAAGCAAACACTATTAAAAAGAGAAAATTACCACCACATTCCCTTTCTCTTATACAGTATTTCAGTGTAAATAGCTGAATTACTTATTGCGATGAAGACATGTATGGTGAAAAAGGCGATGCCACACCGCAAGATAACAGTTACACACCGTGTAGTAAAGACGCAATCTCGCAATTCCCATTCCGCTGCTGCGAGAACATTTGAAATATGCTTTGATATTTATTAAGTTATACAAATATATGAAAACTTTTCTGCTTTGTGTTATCAGCGGCAGTAGCACGTTTCTATCTTTCCTCTAATTTACTAGCAACAAATTTTTGTTTGTACTTACTGGGAATGTGTGTGCTAGGTATATCTCTATCCACTTACCAATTTACCTCCTATGTGATAACAACACATAGCAAAGTAAACAAAGCAGACAAACAATAAAAGAAACTAAGCGCAGTCTGTGACTACGCTACCACTGACTAAACAAAAATTGCTCAAAAAAGAAATGCTTAAAATGTCGTATAGAAAATGCAACACTTGCATGTTTCACGGCGTGTTCGTTCAGACGGAGAAAGTGTTCTTCCACACTGACATTCTGCTTTGCTGCTACTCGTCTCCGCTCAATCTTGATTCCAGACTGCTGAGATGCCTAGCTGCTAATATAATATGTACGACATGCGAAACCACCAGAGAAGAGTTTTTCTAAACTTGCCGATGAATGCGGTAGTATAGTGTGATATATTATGGGAGTACATGGTGCATAAGTGTTATTCTTATCTCTAAGTGACTCTGTACTACCAACTTCATAGGCATATAAAATGTGGTGGCATCAGGTTTGTTAATTTATTCCCATTTCTCCCGTTTTACCCTCCCCACTTCGGCTTACTACCCACTACTGACTGAACTGATGCTCTAATGTTCTCCGCTTCTAAATACTCTACACACGTTCAGCTACTCCGACTCCTACACTACACTCTCTCCCAAAATGATGATAATTTATTCCGAGGATTAATCTTTTTCAACAACAATGTTTCACTTCCCTGTTTGCATTTTCTGTGAATTGCTCACGAAAAAGTTTCTCGCATTCGCCGTGCTACACAAACCTTCTGCTCTTCCATTTGAAAAAATTGAACAGACACAGATCTATACTTTTACTTCCTACGCTTCCGAACTTTCTTCCATGACACATGGAGCGGTGAAAGTAAGGCAACTTACAAGACTTACAACAACTAAAAATGTGAGTAAAATGTAGTAACGGTAATAACGAGTGGGCTTTTTCAATCTAAAGCATCTGATGGCAATTTTAGCATCTACGTCCACCTGAAAGACTCAGAGAGTCTATAAAGTTTTACATTATAATAACAGAAGCGGAATTTATTTGATAAATTTCAACCTGCTCAACTTTCCATTGTATGAATTAAATGCAAATAAAAATTCTTTAATAAATACCCCTGTGGAATTGGTTCAGTGTACATTTAAGTATAATATGCATACAAAAGTACAATTTAATTTTCATCGTTGGGCTTTTTATGATGAGCGATGTTGCAATGCTTGTAAGCTGCGATGGTGAAACCACCGGTAGCGAGTGCCTAACTGGCTACAAAAGTATAGGTAGTTTAGTTGGAAGTAAATAATCGTATACATTAATAATGATTTTTATGGATGAAATGGGCTCATAGGTATCTTCTAGTGTTTACAATAATTTCCTTTCCCTAGAATATCTGTTCCCATCTGGGTGATTGCCGGATAGATATGATAATAAATAAAATGGCGTTCCTCACCGAATATTTTTAAGCAAAATTCTAGAAATAGGACCGGAATTGCACTACCTAATGTAAATTGCCAAAATATATGAATGAGTGATAAGCTTTTAGTGATTGCGTTTCGGTACCGTAGTTCTATAAAATTGTGTGCGGATGTGGGCCGAAATAATGTGTTCCGAACGGATGGAGCCACTGTAAAATAATAAATGTCATTCACCCTCGTACCTTGTATTTCATCATTTTCAACGCACTATACAATTTAAACAATAAAAGCAATATTATAATCATTTTTATTTACAAGTCTACCATTTCCGTTATAAAAACACTTCGTGCTGCCACATTTGGACTAATGATTTTGCTTTTGTACGTTGAAATGGAAGCATTAAAAATACAGCAATTTTTTCAGTCTCCCGTGAATCTCGAATCTGTTTCATTTTCGATGCGCATAGCATTACAACTCCATCAACGCTTTCCCATCAGCAACATATGCTAATACCGGTGATTTTTATTCAACCAAGGCAAGAGTCTTGAATGGGAGACATTTTCTCTCAGAATCGTGCATCCATCTCCATCCCCAGTATCACTTTTCCAAACTAAAGGAGCTTTTTTTCATGAGAAATATGCTAATGCACATGCCTAAAGGCAATGGAAAATTTTTAGAACCAAAAAGCATTTTCCTTTGCTTTGAGGATTTCTGCTCTCTTCCTCTCCTACGCCAAGTGATATTATTATCCTTCTCAGAATAATTTCAATCAATTGAGATTGAGCTTCAACTTCATGATCAATAACGCATGTAAATATGTAATTAATGTTAATGTTCATATTTACTACAATCCATAAATTAAAAAATGTACAATAAACTAATCTCCAAGTCTAAAATGACTGGCTAAACCACCCACGCCCCAGCTTTATGGTATCTAACTAAACACCTATAATGAGGGATTACTTAAGGTGATGTAATTAATAATATTCATGAAAGATGGTTCAACCGGTGAATTTTGAACTGGACCTATTTCAATAATGCGCCTATATTGAAAGGTATACTTCCAAAATAAAATATAATGAACATTTAACGGAATTAATGTCATTATTCATAGTTAAAAATATCTTTAGTCAATCTTGAGGTATGATAGTGGGTTGATAGCTTAAGTAGGTCTACACGCCCACGTTTGTTTAATTTAATTTAATTTTAACATAAAGTAGCCTTATGTTGGAGAAGGCTGTTATTTCCACTTGTCCAGCTGCTAATAATGCCATTTAAAATAATACAGTTTAACGTTACTTTTGCTCCTGTTTATGTTCATTTGTCTTCACTATACTATTGCCAACTATTTACATAAGTAATTTTCGATCGGTTGAATCATCTAAAATAGCTTTTTAGACAATGTTTCAGAAAATTGGGTATTTATTGATTGAGAAACAAAGACGGAGATGATATTATTTTATCTTTCTGTTACTGTTCGTTTTCTTTCATCTTGTTTTCTTGATACACCTTTGGATTTTCCTATCCTCGCAAATTGGGGTTAATGAGATCACCAAAAATTGGACTTGTCTCGTCAAAATACAAAAGCATGGGGTTAAAGGGGATACTTTTATTCTGGTTTCTGGTAGACTTGAGTCTTATAAGAAAACAGTAATTCGGATGAATAAACATCATTTATTTTTATATTGTCGAGTTGAACCCATCGTGTAAGATAAGCTAGTAAGGATTTAGCCTTCGTACTTGAAGGAGAATTTTCTGTGTGATTAGGTCCACGCACAACAATAATTGTAATTTCATACCACTTTCATAGCTTTACAATGCATTAATAATTTTATTTATGCGGGAAGGTGAACGATTTCAATGGGTGTTCAAGTAAGAGTAAAATGTTGTCGAACTGGCGGACTAAAATTGCTTATTATTGCATCTTTTATATATACCTTTTGTGAACCAGGCCAATGTTTTGTTGTTAAAGCTTTAATTTACAAAAAGATATAATTTATGGCAAACCCATTCTAGTGTAAGAAAACAAAAACACATCTTAACGTTAACAGATGTGTTCAGATGGATTCTGCATAAATAAATTCCTTTCATTCGCACACCCAAAAGCCACTGCAGTCTCTTTTTTGGCTTTACTAATCCTTAGCTATTCATTAAACCGAAATAGGAACTGGATGGTAATAAATCGATAGGTATCCTTACGCATTATATTACGAACACGTGTCCACAAGTCCCATTTTCCTAGTGTATGCAAAGAATTTAGATACACTGTCGCGGAAAATAATAGCGGAATAAACTGGATATGGCCCGACGTTTGCAGTTTTGCAAACAAGGGAAAACATCGTTTAGGTAGTTTCTCATCGTTTATTACATTTCTATTCAAGACAGCAGCCATGTACGGGTAACAAGCAAGCGTACCCAAGTTACCCACTTTAAACATTCTGTAATAGCCATTTTACTAGTAATTTATCTTACACCCCTGTTTACTATCTTGAGCAACTAGATACATTAAAACGACTGCTAACTACTTACATATGTAGTAAAAATGTTTTTCTTACTGAACCTATTATTATTATTATGCAGCACATCTTCATTACATCCATTTTTAAAAAACGATCTTACATGCTTCCAACACACAGTGACACATGCAAACGACAACGCAACGGTCGTTCTGTAGATAATTTGTAGCGGGCTGTTTCTAATCTGAATTACACTTTACATTTCTGGGAGAAACAAAATAAATTGCCGTTTTCAGCATTCACTTAAGTTCATGTTCATGTATTGTGATTGCTGTTAGTGTCGTCCCTTTCTTCTTCGCTGTAACATTCTTCGTCCCTTAAGATAAAATACATTTGCTTCTGTGTACATTTCGTACGTACTAACGTACTTGATGTTCACAAAACGTACTCAATAAATGTCTGGAACTCGAGATAGTTAACCCTTGCAAACAATAGTGTGCAGACAGATATATCGTTGTCTTCAAACGAACTAACCACCAGAGTCCCAGCGCCAGCGTTTCCTTTGTCTCTTGACTTGACAATAATGTACTTTTAATAGAACGACAGTTTCCCAAGTGGCTCATGCATCCCTCCTTGCTAACCAACTCAGATTCTTCAACAGTCATAAAAAGAGTGTACAAAAAGAGAAATCAAGTGCTAATCTGTCTCACATATTTTATTGATGTTTAGTTCTCTGTAATGACCCATTTCCAAGTGGGTTAACGTCCTCTTCCTCCCCACCATAGATATTATTTCACATAAAAAAGTGAACAAACGTGAATAAATCTATGCACATATCATCATACATTCATTACTTTTACTTTAGCTAATCATTACAGCTACATTTACATTTAGTGCCTCCCAAAACTTTTATTTCAATATCTACCAGAATATGACAAAGAAAAACGGATGAAACTTAACTTGAACCTTTTACTTACACAAAATCCTCTTTGTTTTTATCCGGACTCTTTCAGAGTAAGATTGAAGTTGGAAGTAATAAGTGTCAGATATTTATATACACTACACGCAATAACATTCATATCCATTCATTTCATCCTCCATGGCCACATTATCGGAGGAAAAGAGCTACTAAAATCCAACACGCAAAAGTGAATTCGAGTTTTGTGAGCTTCTCGGAATAACATGAAAAGGGGACTAAAAACTTGTAATAGCTTTGTTAACTATGTACCTAATCGAAATATGTAGCTACTGAATGAGTGAGTGCGTGATTATGTGCGTAAGTTCGTTATTGGTGGATGTACACACGACACACACGCATATGAAGGGCACTCATTTTCTATTTTACTAGAAACGAAGCGCGTCTTTATTACAATCTGGAATTCATTTAAATCACTAGACGAAAAGGCGACCTACAGACTCATTGCCAAATTGTCGCTACAATATCTCATCGAAAGAAATCCACCAGAAGGCGGAGAAAAAATAGAGCGCTTCGTGTGTATGCATATGCTCGCTCGCATCTTTACAATCTTCATTTGAAAACCTTTGTCTATTGAAAAAAGCACTGGGAATATTTTCTTCGGGGTATGGCATCCCATAATAATGAAAAGCAGGATTTAAGGCACACGCAACACAGCAAAAGTGTAGTATCGCTTTCTTTTTTCTTGCCATCCTTTTTCCTTAAGTGGGGTTTTTGGTGTCTTTTCCATTCTGTTTTCATTTGAGATTCCCGTTGTTGGCTTTTTTGACGGCTCAGTGTATGAAAAGACACACTCCTCCTACACATAAACAGAATAATATGTGAGAAAATGAATGTCTCCTCTCCTCTGTGTGCTTTTGTTTATGTACACAGACATACATCCATTAAGAAAAAGGAAACACGCAGAAATATTTTTTGCATGCTTTTTCTCCGTGCCTTTCTCCCCTTCGGACTTTTCTCCTATGATGTTCACAAGGACCGGAGAAAAAATAAATAGACTTTCCTCACTTTCTTTGCTTTTTCACCGATGCCAAGGGTAAAGTAAAAACAAGCAAAGGCAGTATGGTATGTAGCATCCACAGCCAGCCCAAGCGACTGCCTTTAGCTTTATTTGCAATAAGTAAATGAAATTCAGAGAAGAAAGAGGAAGTGGAGAATGCATTAAGTTTCCTGCTTCAGTCTTTATGTATACACATAAAATACCTAGACACGCAGTGAGATTTTTTTATTTTCATCGTTCCTTGAAGGAAAGTGGAAGGTCGACGAATCCGATCGTCTCCTATTGCTTTTACTTAGTTTTGCTCCATCCAGTTTTCAATTGTGGTATTTGGAGCTTACATTTATTTTCTCTCGTTACTTGTTATGTGTATATTTCTGTTTAGAAAACGGCAGTTCAAGACCCGACACAAAGCTCTTTCGCAGAAACTGAAACGTTTTTTCTCCCTTGTTCAAGCAATGGCTGTTGCAGTGGCAGTAACAACGTCATCACATTGCTATAAGTACACACTACCAAAGGTTTATTTGCGTAAAAGCTTTTATCTTTTTTTTCTTCAATCCAATGTCGTCTTCGACTTCTTTTCTTCTAGGAAAGCCAAATCTAACTTGAAGACAGTTGGACTGACAGTTGAGCAGTTGGTTGGTTAGAAAAAAAAGTAATATGCAAAAATAAAAATATTCGTAGGCAGATTCAGTTTTGTTTGTTTGTATGTCTCTTTTCGTTTGCTCTCAATTCTGAATGTTTCGTTAGTCACCCACAGCCAACACACCCTAAAGTATTGTAAGTAGATGGATGTATGCGTGACATTTGAAAGAGTTTTAGATATGGATGCTCTCGCTGTTATGCAAAACAAGTTTGAAGCATACTTCGTTGTTTAAGGATGTATGGAATAAGGAAGGGTGGAAGACTTCTGAAGTTTGAGAGGAATGCAGAGGAAAGACCAGAGTGGAAACGGATAGACCTGTCGGAAGGAAACTCGCTGCTAAATTCTGAAACTCCTCTAAAAATGGTGAAAGGCGCATCCGACAAATTTGCCACTTCTTCTCGTTCCTTTCAACCATTCATCTTTTACTCTTACCCTTCATTTCATTCCGGTATTCATGCACCAGTGTAAATGTGTGAACCAACAGAATCTCACGCATAAATAGAGAAAACTACCCTGCGCATTACTACTACATAATGCAGAGATGAAAACTTCTAAGCAAATATAAAGTGCGTACTTCTGATCTTGAGAAAGGAGAAGACGGAAGTGAACTCTCGGAAATATGGGTGGTTCATTTGAAAGTCGAAAGGAGAAATTCCAAAAAGCTCCTCTCTTGCACCTGATTACGTTACGTATACACGAATTTCAGTTCGTTTGCGCTTTTCAAGGATGTGCAAAGCAAACATGAGAAATAGAAATACGAGGCAAACGATTTATTTTGCCAGCAAAAAAAGTTAAGAAAGTACAGGGGTACGCATGCAAGAGAATATACATGCCATTTTCTTTGACTTGGACTGCGTCCTTCTCTTCTCTGCGGCTCGAGCGGACTTTAAATGTGACTCTTTGACTGACTGGTTAGCGTCCGTAACTCTTTTCCATGTTAAAGCTCATTCTCTCTCTTCCTTCATTTTACTACTTTTCTTTAAAAGCAGTCAACTCAAGTGGACTGGTTAGCGGAAAAGAATCCGAAAACTATTGACATTTTTGACATGAGTATTTTCCACTCCGTGACTGAACTCAATGAAGTGATGAAGTAGTTTTTTTTCTCCAGCTTGGTCGTTAAAGAAGGAGAGGGCAAGATGTCTGATATATTTTCTAGAGCACCGGAGAAAGTTCCTTCTTATTCTTTTGCAGTTTAAAGCACAACTCAAAAAATGGTAGGGAATGTTTCATGTAAGAATGCGGATTTTCCTTGCCTGATTCCCTCTTTTTCATTCAGTCCTTTTTGGTTGAATATACTCATGTGCAACCTAGTTATGCGGTATGCATACTGAAAAGCTATAAAAAACGAAATGTGCGATCGCATGCAATTCTCCTTTTAGCATAGCTATAATAGCCATAAAAGCATGACTCTGGATGACTTGAGAACGATTGTAATAACACATGTCAAATCATCAGACGGTGCAAATCTCGACTGTTCACCATTTTTTCACACTTGGGGAACAAATTGTTATAGAAAAATGTCAATTTTTTAACTCTAAGAAATACATCCCCAGATTTCCTTCTTCAAAGTAAATTGCAAGAACTACCCAGTCTCGGTATCCAATCCAAGTTGTCCATTTGACTTTTTCGTTAACTTTGGTGAGAAGAATATTAATCTACCGGATGTTCCTTTAACTTTCCCTGTTTCACAATAAAGTGTGGAATTGTGGAATATACAAAAAGCCACTCGCACTTTCTTGTCATATGGAACATGCTTCACTTTCACATTGAAGTGAAGGCCTGCAATCAATGCAATAGCCGTTATCTCGCTGCAAGCCAAATGAAATATTTATACCTACAATGAAAATTTTTACGTTGCTCGTTATTGTGAAATTAAGGAGTGTTGCTGATTTGTAAACTTTGGCATTTATTGAGCTTCAGGGTTTCGTTATCCCATCGCTGAAATTTAAAAACCGCATGAGCAAAAAGTTAATTCCAGTTTACGAGTTCATTGCATAACCACCCACGTCAATTCCACTAAAATAACTGGAGGGAAGAAATTGAAAACCGAGGCAGCCCGTTCCAGAAATACGGTTTACTTCGATTAACTGAAGACAAAAATGTGCCAAGAATAAAAATGAAAATGTACTGCATAATATATCATAAAACTCTCATGCCCATTTTTATTATTGTTAAGACATGAACGAAAACAAATGTCTTGACCTCCGATATTCACTCGTGCATTGAGTTCTTTCCTTGCCGCTTTCATTTTGTACAGCTGAGGCAAGTGATGGCAATTATAATAACGGAATAAAGGATGGGAGGAAATTTCCAGTATGTAGAGGTAGTGTGGGTGGCGTAGGTTGCTCTAAAGTAAAAAAGTAGTTGTAAGAATAAAATCTCTTAGACTCAAAAATGGCCACGTGTACTGGATACACAATATTATCAAAGTAAAGATCAAAGTTAAGTTTATCATTTAAAGTATCGTCGTGTTTGATGGTGAAGATAATTAATTTTATTTGCTACTAGAATTTCTTTTAGTGCAACTTTTAATGTTAATTAAAGTATAAATTGTGCAACTATAAGGTGTTATTATGCTCTTCCCAACTATCTTGACACTGCTTCTTATTCGTTAGCTACGCTTTTAGCTACGCTTTTAGCACTTCTCGCTTTTATTAAATGATTAGATCCAAGTAATTGAAATGGCAGCAAATTATTAAAAAGGACAAACTAACTAAATATTTGTCTCATTTTCTATTACAGTGGGACCGACTGTGAACGGGTGGGAAGGACGTGGATACACTGGCCTTTACACTGGCCCTTACTTCGACACAAGCACACCAAATAATATCACAGCCCAGTTGGGAACACATGCCTTCCTTCCATGTAAAGTGAAGCAACTGGGTAACAAATCGGTGAGTACTCCAGTTCTATTTTTGTTTCCTAATTGGTTGCATAACCAACTCGTTTATGAAACAGACAACAAGTACGTTATGTATGTAGCAATTAACTCTATCTACGTTCACCTGGTCATCATTATTACACCATTATTGCCGTTCACATGCTATATGCTGCACGACAAGGCCATAGTCAATAAAAACAAAAGAGTCGAAATTAAACCTTGCCGTACAAGCCAAAATGTAGCATGTCGAAAATTATCACAATCGAGTATACACGTAATACTAGACTACATAAGCGTATGTGAAGGCTAGAAAGACTTCTTTCATCCAACTTCTTATTTGTGTTGACTAGTTTATTAGTTAATAAAACATGCAAGAATAGAGAAAGTTTTGACCGTTTATTGGTTATAATTTCCCATTTTACTGTAGAAGGAAACGTTTCCTTTTAATGTTGACGGGCCTGAAAACTTTTTTTTGAAATTGATACACAGTTGAATAGAACAATATTCACATATGTATTGCATTATGAAGTCGTCCTTGATACTATCAAAACATTGCAGGGATGGTGTTTGTCTTAGCTCCATTGTTTTTATCCAAAAGTATTTGTCGTTGGCAATTTAAACATTTTTTATTATACGCATTCTTTGTTTGCTTAACTTTTTAACTCGTATTTCTGGACAAGACTTCAAAACAATAAAATAGGAACCCCCCTGTATATTTTGATTTTTAAGAAATCAAATTAACCGAGGGGAAGAATTGTGGTTGGTTGCGCGTGGGTGAGAGTTGAAGGAGTCGCTATATGAGTGCTAAAGGGTACCTTTTCTTTCCATCTGCTGCTTTTGTTTCATGTTAAATTGTCGAACGAGAGCTTTTATTTCTGAAGTGCCTTATACTGCAACTTAGGCCAGCTATTTTATTCAACCGGGGAAAACGAACCAAATAACCCGATAAAGCGGAATTACATTAATTTTCCTTTTCTCTTCTTGAAAATATTTTTCCTGCGAACATTACTACCTTAAGACATTCTCTTGTTTCTCATTCTTAAAAGAATAAAAGTAAAAGGCAGCACAGCAGCAAGATTGTGGACGACTGCAGGTACTATGATAAGAAGGAAGGAACAAAAAATTTGAAAAAATGTCATTGACATTCCTTACCGGAATACAGATCACGATCTGAGCTCAGAGCTCTCACGCTCGCACACACACAGACACACGTTTCTACATTGACATCAGAGGAAGCAACCCGCCGAGGTAGGGAGAGAGAAAAGGCAGAGAGGAAGAACAAGTCCAAAAATAATAAATCCAATAAATCTTGAACGATCAAAAGAAATCGGATTTGCTGGTTGTGTTCAGAAAGACGAAGAATCAAAAGCTGAGGTACTGCGAAAAGGGAAGCGAAAAAATGTATTATACACTCTTAGTCTTACTACGACAGCATTATGGTAACGTATTAAGGTATACTTTTACCACGCAGCAAGGCTCACTTCACCAGCTTAAAAATTCCACATGAGTCGAGTCGTCATCATAGCGTATCATGATTACACTGCAAAACGGAAGCACACCAGCATCCAAGCACCCACGTACTTATTACCACTTTCTTAGCATCTGCTCGTGTTCTCTTCTGCTTACTCCTACTTTTCTTACCCATCATCACCAAATGAAGAGGGAAGGATTGGGAGTGCAACTAGCACTGCAGCAAGACAGATCAAAACCTGTAAACTTTTCCCATAAAGAATAAAAAGGGAAAAACAGAAAAAGAATAGAAAGAATAGAAAATAAAGAAAAATGCAGAACTGGAAGATTTTTTTGTTTTTCAAAAACCTAACAACTTCTTTTCCTTGAAGTTATACCTAAACACTTAACCGCTCACAGGAGTTGTGAAGTAAAGTATGATAAACGCTTTGTGTTTTCTCTGCATATCCTTTAATATTAAGTGTACGTTTTACGCCTTTCCTTTGAGTGGGTTCTCAAGTCGATCTCCTGCTGGTATGTGGTGGCAGCTAAAGTTAGTTAGCCCTGGAATGTGCTTCGGCTCAGCTTTCTTCCTTCCTTTTCCAATGCCCCATTTCCACTGACAAAAATGACAAATGTCGGGTCAGAGTGAGAAGACGCATCTAATTAGGGAAAGCTTGAGGGAGTCTCTCTCTCCCATTCTCTGTAGTCAAAGGTAGAAAATAGGAAGAAAGCTCAAAGCTGAACAGAAAATAAGGAAGTAAAAAATATACGTACATATTCCATTTACATTTCCTTTTGATCTGTCAAGACCATCGAAAACCGAGTTACGTTATAAACCTTTTGAAATGTTCTTGGATCCAACCTGTAAAAACCGAAAGCCAACTAAAACTTATTTGTAGTAACAGTCTAAAAATAAATTTTAAAACTTTTTTGCTCGACCTGACATCTTAGAGTGTACTCAACTTACAACTCCTGTGTTCTGCTTCTGATACTGATGGTGATGATATATTACTATGCACATACATTATATACAGGGGCAGTAGCTAACCCAAAAATTAAAGTGCTTAGGTTAGATATAACCGCTATGAATACGTGTAATAAATAAAACTTTAAAAAGTAATGTGAGCTGAAAAAAATCCTTCGTAGTCATGTGGGAATTCTTTTGTAAGTATATTTTTATATATTTATATATAAAAATATACTTACAAAAGAAAGCCACGTCCCTCATGAAAAATTCCTATGCATTCTTTTCTCCTATGGTTTTAGATTTTACCCCATTTCTGTGAAATTCGAAAAGGAAAAGTGCTGCAAATGCTTCCAATTACCTAAAGTAGGATAATAGAAGAACGTAGTTTGTCCAAGTAATACTATTATTAAGTGATGTGTGATATGAATGGATATATCATCAAAGCCTGTCGAACTTAAACGTCTGCACCTGCAGATCAGCACAATAACTTTGGCCAAGTGAGCAAAAAAAATCTTATCTGATTTTGACGAAAAGCATACTACTTACACTAAACTTATGAGAGAGAAAAACAAAGAACTTTCTCGCCTTTCTTTTCTTTCAGATTTTTTTTCTTCCTTTGCTCTCAAAGTATTTTAAAACTATTTAAGCTTTCGTAAAGGGGATAAGAACTTTAGAGAAAAATTCTGAAAAGTTTGTAAAAAGTACAAATTATATTAACATAGGAGAGAAAGAACACGATCTACGTTTTATTACTTGTATCAGGTAGCCGTGATCGGACTGATCGATCTGACTGAGATTAAGACACTTTTCAGATCTTTCTGTCTCTGTTATCGTTTACATTAAACGCTTGGTTTTGGACACGCTTTTTGAAGGTAAAGCACTTCAATTATAATTGCGATCCTTATCTTTTTTGTATAAACTCGGTCAGCATGTCAAGTGCGAAATGTGATATTGATCTTTTCAACCTTTTGTACTGGAAATCATCAAAAGTATTTTTCTTCATGCAGTTATAGACCCTACTTATTTCTGATTTTCATGAATAACGATAAGATAAAATAGAATATTGAAATTGGGACAGCTCCATAGTTTAAGTTCCCCAAAACGCTCTAGCCCAATATAACGGTACTGTTATGCCACAAACATTTACCATACTTTTCCCCACTACCACACTTTTGTGCTATGTTTCATTTTATTTTTGCTTGCTGTGCTGAATAGATTGTTCCGTCCGATACAAAATAATGGTCTATGGATAAATAGAAAAAAGGAAGTCTGGAAAACTTTTCTCTAAAACTAAAAGGAATTGCCCAGAGAAGATGAGTCCGAAGAAAAGAAACTTTTGTTGCTTTCCTCTTTGTCTCTCTCTGCTGTGTTGAACTCGTTTCCAGATGAAAGTGTGGTAGTATTGTAGAGTGTTTTGATATAAAAAGGCACATATTCAATAACAGAAGATACACTTTTAGCGGAGAGGAAGAGCGGCTGGAAAATATGGATGATTTAAAGCATCTCATAATTCACCAATGACAGAAGACAGTGTGTGTGGTGGTGTGTAACACAACTTTGAAGAAGTAAAGCAGAAAAGAAGGACGAGCAAGAGAAAAGTCATACGTTTGTATTATTATTTTCTGGACTTGCGTTGTCACTGGATCGCCGTCCAGTTCCACCTAAATGCTGCTAGATTTGGTATAGAGGCACTAATGCTTTCTTGATATTCAATGGAATGCAATGGTAATGATAGCAGTTTTCCGAAAACCCCTGGGAAAGGAAAGTTGTGCGGTGCATAGTTAGTAAGGAATGACGGTAATGGTGAGACTCCTTTATGCGTATCTTTTCTTGCTTATTGTTGTTGTTTGGGCATTTTCATTTCATCATGAAAAAAGTGGAAAAAAAGCTCTGGAAGAAGACACAATGAATAGCTCTGAATGGAATGAGTCAAGAATGAATAAGTGAATGCGTGGTGGCAGTTGTGATATATGGATCGAGTGTGTACAAGAGATGGAAATGCTTTCTTTCATGGTCATATTTATGTGGGTTTGCTTCTCGATGGAACTTTCATACATCAAGCTAAGCGCTATTTTACCTCTTTTCGTTCGCTGTTTGCCATTTCAAAAATTGGTCGGAAATACAAGTACAAAGAACCGCGGCAAACTTGCACATTAGCTTCTTCCATGCCAAAACCTATTATTCAAAGCGCTCAGAAACAAAACAAAACGTATAATCTAAAGGCATTACCCTACGAGAATTGAAGTTTGCAGTTCAGAAAACATTAATAATCTAGCGAGAGCTACACATGCCGAATATTATTATTATAGTTTTATTTTGTAGATTGTTTGTATACATACGTAGAACATTTCGTGTCCTATTCCTGGAGAAATAAATATCAGACCAGAAATTTTGATATTACCTTTCGCGAATTTTCTTGGGTCGCATTGGTCACATTATATTAAAATCAGATATTTTCATGTTGAATTCGTATCATGTGGCTGTATAATTTTTATTGTGTGCACAGACCTTGGACAAAGTGCTTCTTTCCACTTTTGAATAAGTTTCGCTCTAGGGTAACTTTATATGTTTAAGTGGACTTCCTCGTAATACTCTACCTCATACATGAATACATAGAAAAGAATTATTCGAAAAATTGTTGTTTGTGTATTGGAGACATGTGGAGAAAAAGAAATTGTAGTACATCTGTGTCTGTGTATGGATACCACTCAAAGAGCTCAAATATGCGCTGAGCCACGTCTCAGCATCCGCTGCACATCTAAATAAATCTGATAATGTAACAGAGTTAGACTAAAGTGAAAGTATACAAAAGTATTGAAAATCTGGTTATCCAAAGTACGTACTAAAGCAGTGATTGATCAATAATAATAAGAATGAGTATTGTGCGGAATAATATCCAACTGAAAAAGAATTGAGAAGGACGTACTCGTACGCAGAGGAAAACGAAAACATGCTACGTTGGATGTCAGTCATGAAACCGAGATTGGTGAAGGCTACAAACGAACGACTGATATAAATCTACAAGAAACTTTTTTGCCGCTGAAAGAAGAATAAAATCGTGATTTTGATGGATCGGTGACGTACACATTAGTTTGTCTTCAATAGTATAACTATAAAATTCATGGCGTGTCATAGAGCCAAAACAGTAAGTTCACTTTTCGACTTTACTTGATCATCATCAATATCAGGAACAAGAATGTAAACCTGCTCGCGTAGAATGTGGAACCAGGTAATGGTTACGTACTGCTAGCGCTAGAGCTCTTAAAAACTTGCCCGTCTCCACTTACTTTCTCTATTCATCTTCCTGGTGCTGGCAACAGTCGTTTTTAAGACATTGATGGTAGCAGACTGATGACGAAAGTTTTTTCCTATGAAAACTAAAAAAAAGTCATTCAATTTAGCCAAAGGTTTCTTATATTGACTTTGGGATTTGTTCTACAGCCTAGTGAAGTACTGATATACATAAGTTGTTTGTTACTCGTGGGTGGGTAAGTTGAGTTTAAAAATTGATTTCGCTTACTTTTACTAATGCAGAATGTAATAGGAAAAGTAAAAGTAATCCTTGCTTAATAACAAGGACCAAGCTGGAGAATACTGTTGAGATGGGTTGAGATGAATTGCGATGTGAAAGGTGAGGAGGTAGTATTAAATGAATATGAATACATTACAGCGATGCAGTGTCGATTATAAGATGAGAAGAAAAATAATAAAGATGTTTATTAAGAATTGGATACATTGTAACCCTACACATAAACTATGCTTAAACATGCTATGCCTAATCATTTTCGAACTCTTTTCTTTGTCGAAAACAGACTGTGAAAGTTTATTTCGTCAAGAAAGGAAAGAGTAGTGGCTCAATTAGTTGATGGAAGTCGCGCATCTCTGCATCTCTGACGACGAGTGAGCATGGATGAGGCAAACGTGATCTAGATTGTATAGCAGGCTGTTGTAAATTTAGCATCACATCAGACCTCATTAAGTTTCGTGTGGAGAGGCTTTCGTATGTTGAAACTGAACGGAAAAATAGAAACGTGTGGAACAACGTGATTGCTTTTTGCTATTGATGTATTATGTATAACCTATGTGACTCATTTCCTTTTGAAGTCATAAGTAAAAGTGTTTAGATTTTCTGGTTGACAATACTCTTTACCACAATAAATCTTTAACTCTATAATCTGGTTTATATTGGGAATAAATTAGACAAAATAGAAACTAAGGACTGCTAAGTTTAAGTGAGATATACTATAATGTTTTACTGTTTTACGTGCGACGAAGAGATTTTCGTCGCAAGCATTCCTGTAAAAGTCTTTGAAGAAGGTACTACCAAGAATCCCTTCCTGAATCGTGAAATCTCAAGCTATTGCAAAATATACTACAAGTGACCATTATGTGACCGACTAGACGGCTTGTAAAGCCCCACTGTGTCACACCGGAGACAAAAGTGAGCCAGCAGGAGTCCGAAGTCTCAATTCTGTACGAAACTTGTCAAATTTTTCACACCTGCCGCATCCACATCACTAAATTACATGAACTTAAAAAGATTGCATGAACAGATCTTTGAACGGTTTAGAATTTACTTCGTAACTCTCTGTTTCTTCTCTCAAATTTCTGAGTCTAATGAAGATGAAAGAATGTTTGTCATTTCTACTGTCTGATGATGCGATGACCTCATCACATGGCATTTCCAACTTCACTTTGAGTAAACTTGAAACTTTACCGTTTTTCGCAGCTTGTTCGTTTTCATCAGTGCCTAATATTTTTCAGTCCGCTGTGTTGCACCAGTCCACTTCATTTTAGTTCGACATTTTTCTCCTATTCTGGTCTGGGATACATGTGACACCTGCAAATGAACATAAACAGCTTGGCTCAGACCCCTAACTCTTTCAACTTTATCTTTTTCATTTAATTTTCTCTAAAAACATCGTAAAATCTAAAATTATGTGATAACATGGCACATTTCTTTTCGTCTCGTTTATGTGCGCCCCGAATCTGTCCACGTTGTATTTTACAAAAATCTAACAATAAATCTGAGTTTGATGTTCCTGGGTAGAATTTTTTATGTGGTTATATCCCATTCATCTTTTCACTCTCAGAATGATTTATAAAAATTCTTTACACCCAGCTTGCTTGCGTAATAAAACGGCTTCGACTTGAGAAAATGGAGTGGATTGTGTTTCGCGAAGAAATAAAGAAAAGACTTCCTTAACTCCTTTCCCTCAATCACCTTTTTCTATGCCACTCAGCTTTTGTGATAATATTTTTTATTTTTTAGAACCTTTTAGCGCATTTTCTCATTAACATCTCCGAGTCTGGAAAATATCGATTTAGTATTTTCTCTTTCATATTTTTTTCCAGCAAAGCATTAAAAGTACTGGTGTTAACTACAGAAAACCAATGTAATTCAGCCAAGTTTTAAAAACGCTTTTACTTTATTGATTCAAGTGAGCCTGTAGCAGCTTTCCTTTTACTCGAGGTATAAAAGGAATTTTTTTGTCGGCTTAAAGAAGAAAACCATTACAATGAGTGATACACTGCACTGCGGTTATTCAATGGTTGCGCACTGCACATTTCCTTTTATTCGCTAACTTTTTTATTCCATTCTACTTCGATGACAATCAGATCAGTGAAATCAGAGTAGTTAGTCATAATGTTGAATGATATCGTTACGGGATAGCTTTTGGCAGCCGCCACAAAGCGAGACATCAACATCAACAAAATCATTCATTCATCTTGTTGGTATCATAAAAACTTAAGAAAAAACTTTTTTTACTGTTCAGAATTTGAATTCAACACAAGAAAAAAGTTGTGCGTCTCCTGGCATTTTCAATTTAATTATACCGTTGAAAAACGAAATAAAGCTTTTCATTTTTTTTAGCTAACTTTTTTTAACTTTCTCTTCTTGATAAGTCTCTAAACTCTCTAAAAAAATCCAAAGCAAAAAGGAACAGTCTGTTTACTCTACCCAGCACTCCCAGAATGTCACTTTCTTTACATTTGATTGTACCGTAGTGGTTCTGTATTTTGTAAAAATCAGGACTTGGTTTTTTAAATTCTTTACTTTAGAAGAATAAATAAAAAATAAACTTTCTTTTTGTTCTGCTTCTGCTTACTCGTCACCAGAATCAAAAATTCAAAAAGATTCCCTTCCACCTTTTACAAAGAAGGGGGTTGCTTTTACAATGTTTTAAAAGGCAGTCAACCCTAGAGAGAGGGTTACGATTCAAGTTATTAGCAGAAGGGAAGAAGCAAGAAGATTTTACACCGAAACAGGGGAATCACATCACAACGATGACGGTGTTACATCGTCTATTGTAATATTTTCTGTTTCTCTCGTTCATGTTCATCTTAATCATCATTATCTGCACCAGAAGATAGACGGTTACGCAGCACTAAATTTCTCGAGTCATGTACAATGGTATTTGTCACAAAATGCTTGTCGAAAAAGGGAAAGCATGTTTTTCCATCTGAATGGTTGAATGAATGAAAAAATTTCTCAAGTAAGCTGCACACAAGACTTGAATGGCTGCATGCTGCATTCATTATTGGATTGCCACTTTATGCTGTTACTGCTTTAAAAAAATGAATTCATTTGTTGTAGCAAGTAAGATGACTATTCGATATATTCAATTATTAAACTGCTATATTTGAATCTTAACATTTACAGTCTTCTGGAATGTAGTTTTTAATGCGGAAACGTATAAGTCATACGTAGATTCCCGGAATTCAATTACATTATATAATGAAAAAATTCTGAAAACGTTTTTGGATCAGTGAACTGAATCAGTTAATAATAGATAATATTAAAATTTACAATCTTTGGACTGGCAGTAAAGCTAGAAATCATTTTAAAAAGGTATGCAACGATCGGGAAATTGTTCTATTTGTACTTACAAAAGTGACAGGAAAAGGGAAAGTTGATTGCATTTTGCAGCATGCAGGAATTTTCGTGACACAAAAAATAAGAGAAGCAGAGACCACCAGGAGATTGGATATTGTTAAATATTTAGTATAAATTCTTCGTTATGCAACTCCACGTGCTCGTTAGTGCCAATTGCAATAAGTCAAAGTTCTTTTTTTTTAAGTCTCGAAATTAAAATGCACGTAACGATTTCAGTTTTAGACAAAATAACCTTGTCCAAGGAGATTTTGCCGACAGTTTCCGTTTTCCAGACCGGGTGCTGTCTTACGTAATGAGAAAACGTCATTCAAGTTGGGAATCACGAAGAGTATAGTTATTCAACGAAGCAACTGCTTTCATTTTGGTCATTGAGCTTTATAAAAAATCCAGGAAAATTTTACCTACGCAAAAGTTTACATTAGTAAAAACCATCCGACATTTGAATCATCCGTACAGAGTATCATTAAACTCATTCGTTATTATTAATTTCTTTCATGCTGCGAATAAATAAATTAATGTTAAAGTGTACAGATTTTCTTTTATTCACTAAATAGCAAATTTTAGCATAATATTTAAAGTGTGTAAAAATATAAGGCATAGTTTTGACTGACCTACTTACAATATGTACATAAAATTGTCTGACAGCATAATTGATTCCATACACTTACATAAGACATGAATTAATGAAAGTGTAATTTCTTGTCTGAAACAGGTGTCCTGGATTCGCAAGAGAGACTCGCACATCCTTACAGTAGATCGTTACACGTTTATAGCCGACGAGAGATTCCAAGTACTTCACAACGGTAAGAAACTGACTCTGGTTGTAAGAAATTTTGATGTATCTATTTACAATTTTTTCCTATACATTTCTCAATAAAACTTTATAAATAATAGGTGACACGTGGACCCTTCAAATCAAGTACGTCCAGAGCAGGGACGCAGGGGTGTACGAGTGCCAGGTCACCACTGAGCCCAAAATGTCACAGTTCGTCCAACTTGACGTTGTCGTCCCACAAACAAAAATCCTTGGCGAGTCTGAGCTATTCGTAAAAAGCGGCAGTACTGTTCAGATAAAGTGTATCATAACGCAGAGTTTAGAGCAGCCTGCCTACATATTTTGGTATCACGACGGAGGCAGAGTTGTCAGTCTGGATGGGAAGCGTCAAGTTGTCGAAAGGGTAAGTGAGCCTGCTTTCTGCATTCCATGTTCTCAATACTTTTCAGAGTACTTACATAAACTGTAATAATGTAGAAGAGACAGCTGCCTACGGCGAATAAAATAGTGCGTTAAGTGATGACTATTATTCAGGAAAATAAACCCATTCGTTCTCAAAGGTCGTACACACTTCTCGACTTCACCTGTTTTTTATTCATTACACTTAACCGAGCCCGGAGAAGTGAAAGTAACGATCATATTTATGCCCTTGAAGAACATGTTTATGAAGTAGACCGAAACAATAATAAAGTGATGCATTACACACTCTCTCCGCTATTTACGTTCCTTCAAGCGTTACAATAACTCCTCACTTGACTTTGATGTGTAAGTTTACTTGCAGCTGAATCGTCTATCATCATTCTTCTTGTTTGTTTGTTTTCTGAGAATGTTGTTTCAGGGAGCGAAAGAAAAAAACTAGTAACAAAAACAAGCTCTTTCCGACGTAATCATCACGTCCAACGTAGGTAATAACCATGATGAAATGAAAATGAAAACAACACAACTGCTTTGCCACGAGTACTTATTATTAACCCTCATGCTTTTCGCATTATTGTACAACAGTTTACTTAACGGAAAGATGTCTTTCCTTTCGCTTACTTGGCCACGTACTAAATCCACTGTTGAAGAGTTCGTGTTTCCATTTCATTCCTTCCCATCAACTTCTCTTGTTCAGAATAATATTCAAATTTACAGACGATGTCGAGGGATTGGGAAACAGTTGTTTTATGCTGTAGCCATTCATTATTCTTCCATAACATTACTATACATACATTAAAATAGTTAAAGGTTGTAGGCGGGTTTTTCAGAAGGGCACGACGACTCATTTGCCTGAGTAAACAATTGTTAATTGAATGTCTCGAAATTTCCAAATCAAACTTGCCTTTAATCAGCAAAGATGAGAGCTTTAATTTGCACTGTGTGCCATAAGTTAGTGAAAATTGGTAAACTGTATAGGAAAATTATAAAGGCATAAATCACAATTCACAAGTATAAGAAAGATTTTGTAATAGAGCTAAAATGTGGCGACGAAATCGTGGTTCTTGATGCGTCCCTTTTTCCGGTTCCGTTCTCTATCTCCTAGGTCGTTCCAAGATTTAGAAATTGTGTTGAAAGTTTGAGTTTATGGTATTTCTTGCTGCTGAGTTTCTACAGGAAGGCGGACGATTTTCAACACAGCTTTCTCCTTTTCGTGTTCATTATTTGTTCTAGTCACCTAGAAAATTCATGTTAGAAGACACCATCAAGGTTTGATTCTGCTTTAGCACTGGTAACCTACTGGTAACTATCGATTGCAGTTGGCCGGCTCTGACATAAATATGTGCAACGGATATCCATCAGGCATCATGTCATCCACTTGTGCCTCGATGATTTAATTTGGTCCACATTTCGGTTTGATTTGAATGGAGCTCAGGTTTACTTTAGTCATGGAGAGAATGAAAGAGAATTCTGTTCAGTTCAGTTCAAAGAGAAGTTAGAATTTTCCAATACGAGTGACAAATGCTTTATGACGTCTACTGTGAAATGATCAGAAAGAACATGAAAGGGAGAAACAATAAATTAACCATTTTCATTATTGCAACTTGTAACCTAAATGTGCCTGTAGTGAGCTTTCTCCTTCACGTGGAGAAAGTTACAACGACCGTGAGCAAACTCTCTCTACATTTATTTGCTTTCGGGTGATGATGATGAAGTGATGGGTTCCTGCACTTCAGGAAATAAGTTGAGTTAAAAGGTTAGCAACATCATTTCCACAAAATGGTTCGCCGTGTACAAAGGATCGAAGCCACGGATGCAGGGATGCCATACAAAATAAAGGGATCCTGTAAAACAGTATTCAAGTCTATCTGTACTACATACATTTTGTTTAGTGAACAACAGAAAATAGACTTTACAAGCAAAAGTACCAAATAAGAGAGAACGAACGAACCGGAAGTAGGTTTATGTATTAAAGTAAGTCAAACCAAAATGCTCCAGAGTAAAAGTAAAAGTAAACATCTAGAGTGATTGAGTGAGTCGTGGTGACCGCACTAGAATATAAAGCTAATAATAATATTAGAAACGATACGATGCGCCTTGTTATTATGTATTATGATTATGCAGTGAAACCACAAGCCATTAGGTAAATAGAAAGGTTCGAGGTCCAAGAGTCTCTCAGTTGGTTTCCACTGAATTTTCAGGAAAACACTTGCCAAAAATTACTTGAGGATGTGGTGTTTGAAAAACGTTTTAGTTTTTCGGGGAAGCGAACCAATATAGAGCATATTAACTTTGTAAAATCATTTTATTTTCCGCCTTTTATGCATAATATTTTATTTTATAAACATATAGATGAGCCTTTACAATTTTTGTAATGAGAACCACCTTTTTTGTTTGTTGTTGTTTCTGTTTGCTGGAGGACAGGTAAAATGTACAAAAGAGCAGTAGGCACGGTTTCACAATGTAACAACGATCAAGTTTGCGCTTCTTTAAACACGAAAAGAAAAGAAAAATATCGGGCAATGTAATACGGAGAATGAGTGAATATAAAATGATGACCTCCTTCCTCGTATTTTATATTTCAAACCTGTACAATGTACCTTTACACTGTACTGGTGTGTATACGCTCTCAGCACTAATTCATTTGTTTTTCTTTGCCGAGTCTCCACTTCTCCGTCCTCACCTTTCACCAGGTCAAATGAGACAAAATGCATGCATGCATGCCATAAACTGTATCCGCCTCTCCCTTTCTTCGTATCGCGGCTAAAATACCCTGAAAATGCAATATATTCTCGTTTTTCTCCTCCTTTTTACAAGAAACCTGATTCAATTTGTTTGATTACAGTTTTGCATGATGTTAAAATATACGAACAAGCAAGAGTGAATACATTCGTGTTTTATGTGGTTGACGTTGATTATATATACTTTTACATTGTGTACTTTTACTTTACCTCTCACTCTCACTACACTTTGTGTCTTATCCGTCATGTCAAACAGGGAGACAGGGTTTTGGGAAAAAGGTTTTTATTTCAGCATTAAGAATTATGTTGAGTTCACACAAGACGATCACAAATAAACGAAATTAGGATGTAAACTAATAAAATGAAGAAACAACTGTTTTGTTCCTTTGAAATATTTAGAGACGAGTTATGAAAATCGCTAGGGTAGAAGTACATAAATTTTGATATATTTATATTGATCTGCATGGTCGCTTCATTCACTCTCATTGTCCTTCCTTTTGACTTCTTCTGGAACACAAAAAGCTTTTCTTTAAAGGGGAGAAATGAACACGAATGTAATGTGCAGCTGATGTTCGCAAATGATGAAGGTAACCTTAGTGGATTGGATGAAAAGGTTAAATAACATTTTTATATGCGTTTAGACATGTGCAGTTTTTTTTGAAAGCAAGTAAATGTGTGCCACATTTTCCGTTCGGCTAACTAAGGATGAGGGCATTGTTGTTGGCGTGACACTTTCCACTTTCCCATTCACTCCATGCCCTGCAGGTTATTTATAGGTTGATAATGATGATGTTCCATTTCCATCAACTCAGCCCAGGGACTTCTCTTTGAATTTGCATACGGAAGGAATTTCATGATTTTTACGAAAACAAATACCATTAACTTCTGAGTGAACTCGTCTACTCGAGGGAAGCATCATTATGCGTTTCCTAGTATATTATCAGTATTAGTATGATTATTATTGCATTACTGCACTCCAATGTCGTGTCAAGGCATTCCTCCCAAATAAATCACATTGATGGTAACAAAAGTTGAAACAAGTTTCCCGTGCATAAAATTCAAACATTTTTCCGACTTTGTATTCATATCGCATATCCCAATTCCGGCGAATCATTTTACATTCGGATGTGAATACTCCTGTTTATCTGAAAAAGTATTGAAATCTGATATTTTATTTGTGAGCCTGTTAAACAAATGTTTACACGGACGACATGCTTCCAAAATATTGTTGTGGAAGCAATCTCATGGAAATTTACAGGGATCTTGGAAATGTGAACGACAAGAAAGAAAATGTTCGCAAGAGTATCTTTGTGTCAAGAAGACCATGAACTATCAAATAACATAAGGTTGGCTTTAACTTCAACTCCACTGTAATCTAATGGTTAATTTATTCTTTGTCATCAGCTTCATTCAATAACTGACAATGTCACATTTTAAAATGATTCACATACAGAGTACGTACAGAATAAAATATTCTTCAGATATTTGTTTAGATTGCAGTATGGATGAAACGTAATGCTGCAAGTCACGTGAGCCATTTCGGGCTCACTTCAAGCTGCTTTTATGACCTGTATAATTTATTAGTACTGAATGGCCCCTTGCGACGTATCCTACGAACTTAATGGCAGAATTCTGCGAAAATGTTGAAAAGATGCATGCTGAGTAACGAGATCTGCCAAGAGGACCTTTTAAATGTCCATGAAAAACTAAAAATGTGTAATCTGTGTCGTCGTTAAATCTGATCAGTTCATTCACTTTCCGTTCTTTCTGTAAACGGAAACAGTTCTACACGTGCTTGCGAACATGTTCTGATAAAACTGGTTTTGAATAACCAAAAAAATGTTTGAGGTAGGTACTTTTCCAACAGTAAAAATGCACGCAATTGCTATATTCCAAGATAATGTCAGTCATGGTTAATGGTCAATGCGGCACTGCTTGCTTTTATTTTGAAATAAATATGCCCACATTTTGTAGTTTGTTGGAGTGCTTTGTGCCAGCTTTAGGACATGAGTTCAGGCTTTCTTCCTGCCTGACCGATTCCCAAATGTAGGAAAGGTTCAATGGAAAAAAATGTACGTGACGATAAATGTATACTTTATTTTCACTCACATAAAAATTGCTTTTGGAACTATTTTAAGGCAAAAATATATTTATCTCCAATTTGTTGTCGGAAAACCNGAAAGGTTCAATGGAAAAAAATGTACGTGACGATAAATGTATACTTTATTTTCACTCACATAAAAATTGCTTTTGGAACTATTTTAAGGCAAAAATATATTTATCTCCAATTTGTTGTCGGAAAACCGGAGTAAAAAATAAAATAACATCTTAAAAAGAGAAGTGTAGTTTATTGAATGAAACGCTAGCCTTATGGCGCCATGCCATAATGTAGAGTGTAATATACCGTGCTGCGCCTGATGTTTGATGCTATCAAGGAGCGCGGTGTGCCGGTGTGTGTGGCAGACATGGCATTCGTGATGTAATCGTATAAAGTTGCATGCGAATCTGTAATATTTTATCATTTTTGTAGTTTAATGGTGTTATTGCAGTACAATCACAAATGTAATCATAAATACTTGTGGAAAAGTATGCAAGTTCACTGTATTTGTAACTGTACTAATATTTTTACCTACAGCTAAGCCTTATTGTGACTTTCAAAGAAGGTAAACAAACAGGGTAAAATAAATAGCTCAAACCATTCACCATTTGGATTCCTTTTTGATGTTTCATATTTTATACACCATCTGCAAAGTCATCTCCTAGTGAGGTGTAATTGAAGCATATTTTTGAGAGAAAAATAACTTCATTTTCAAAGCGGCAGTTGGTGATTTAAGAACATTGCGCGATTCCTCAGCTTGTGCAAATTACATTCAAATAAGTTTAGTAATGCCACTTAATTGCCCCTTTCGGCTCCCTTTGAGTGTTTTCCACGAATTTAATCTATTTCAGGGAGAATAGGCCGAGCCGAGGCTAAAGGTTAATTGAAAATTGAATTATCTTGTAGAAGCAGTGAGTGGAACGTAAAAACAATTCGTTTTTGTTCCCCTTCTTCTTTTTCGCACATTTTCTCCCGACTGTGTACGTATTCTACATTCTACAAGAAAATAATACATCACAAAGTTTCTGAAGGAACAATATTTCTTCCCCTTTCTCCCATTTCTTTTTAAAAGCACGGAAATTGAGCTTTGTTCCTAGTATTTTTCTACTTATATTTTTACTATCTCCCATCTGCTCAATTCGGCTCGACATCATCCTTTTGTTTGTAGGAACTCTTCTGAAATTATTTTAT
>VYYJ01000607.1:0-50822 GCA_021029165.1 Cyphoderus albinus | reverse complement strand
GTGGTCCATTGACCCGAATGACGTCCCAGTTACCAAAGTTACATTACGGGAAATAACATTGTAGGATTGCAAAAACGGGGTGGTTGTGCAGGTCAAGGTACGATTTTCTGTTAACGTAATGTATGAACCGTCTCGATCGACACTCTCCACTAGTCTGTTATATAGAAGATTGCCCTCGCCAAAGCAAATACAAGGTAATTATTTACTCCACTATAACAAATAGCGAGTAGATAAAAGCACACATTACACACTATCAGCAAACTGATCTTTAAGCTTTCCCCCTTTCCCTAAAAGTATTCAAATGCAATCCTGGCTCTGACTTTCCTTCTGCTGTGATAAAGTCAGAGCCAAAAAAAATTGTCATAGAATATGGCAAACACTTAATAATAATGATAATAATGATGGTCTACTAGAGCGGTAAATAACACTTGTTCCTCGCATCAGATTAGATGTAATTTCGCAAATACCTACATTATCTTCTCATTCTCAGAGTCATGAGAAACCGGATAATACTGAAAATTTTAAAGAGGGACAACTCTTTAATAACAGCCTGGCTTCTGCACGGAGTCTCTGTCTCAGCAACATCATTTTACTTCACTACCAGAAACAACAATGAAGGGACGAAACGAGACGATGCCATAATTGTTGTCAAGTTATAATAAATCTTTTCGGGCTTAATTTTTTCACTTAATAATCTTAATATTTTTTTAATCGTTCAGAAGAAAGGAATGTCATTTAGCGGTAGTGAGTGGCAGATCAACATCATCATCATCATTTTTTCCTAGCTGATAGCTAATCCCTCTGGTCTGGCAGTTTTTGATTCATTGGACCGGACCTAAGACGATGTGATTGCTCAAAGGAATTGAAATGTTTGAATTATACCGAGATTGTTTGCATTGCTCAGGCACTATTCTTCATTTTTGAGATATTGTTTTTTAAATATAATAATGCAATATGTCGCATTAGCTGGCAACCGTGTTATCAACTTTATTATCTCATGGTGTAAGTAGTCACACACATTTTGTCACAAACCAGACCAGTAAAGCCAAAGACGACATTCCTCTTTAAGACGATAAGGAGACAAAAAGAAGTCCGTCAGTCCGTTCAAGTTTAATTTACATAGAACATAACATACCACCACCAGGTTTCTGAATATAGTTAAATATTAATTGGATTATTTTCTTGGTTTGTGGGAAGAAGACGAAATCATTAGTTTGTACAAGAGGCAAACATGATAAAAATTGTCGTTAATGATCTGTCACTTCTCCTTTGCCTTTTACAAACATTACCTACGTCTGTCTTTTTCGTTGCATTTTATATTCGCTTGATTTTATACAAAACATGCCAAACATGTCCAATAAAATAGGTACATGCTGCGCTTATTTTGGGCAAAACATTGTCTATTTATTTTACACAATTGCGTAGCATTGCGACACAGCAGTCACCGACTCACTGAAACAATGGTGGTTTTTAAATTCCTTGGATGAGGTGAGCTAAGCAAAAAATCATTGCTAAGCTTATGAAATGATTTGGTTTTAGGGCCTTTTCTGGTCACGTCTAGAAACAGAAACAATTTCAGATAAAACATAAAACGCACAACGTTTCCCACATAAACAACTCCTGTGTCTTAGAAAATATTGCATGATATTTTCTGCAGTCTTGTTGAGACCTCGAAAGATAGTAGAAACAATCACATATTTTTGCAATGACAAACTAAAAAGATTTTAATGGTCTGCTTCTCTTTCCACTGCTGCTGCTGCTGACGTTTTCAAAGTCCATGATATGATATCATGATATCGTCATCGGTACCATTTTTTATATTTCATGTGAGTTGTGTCAGTAAACCCTTGAAGCTACATTGTTTTTGAAATACGGCACATGCATGCAACATCTGTCATATCACATCATATCGCATGCATGCGGTAATTTTTTTTACCGTAGAATGACACTTTTCGTTATTTTGGCAAAGTAGGTACAACAACGGTGACAGACAATAAACAGGCGAATGCTTTACTGTATCAGTGTCTCATCGTCATCACCATAATCATTATGATAGCAAACATTGGGACTATTAAATTTCATCGTGGCCTTTTTAGTGCACAGTTTTATTTCTGTTGAATATCAGTAGCATGCTAGCCGCTCGGGCCTGAAGAAATAAGTAGATACCGACTTCTGATCACGATGGTACTTGATTACCATCACCTTAGCAGTAGCTCCGTTATCGTGTGACGACAGAATGCTCTACTAACTAACAGGCATTCATTTATATAAATTTTTTTCTAAGAAAGCAAACTAGAGTGAAATGCTTCCTGATAAATACGAAACGCGTATTTGGATCGGGATGTCCTGAAAAAGGCATTCTTGAAAGTACTCGCGAAAAGAATTTTTTGCAAGCAGAAAAAAATTGATGCATGAAATATAAAGGCATTTTAAGTTTTTAATATCCTGTTTGCTCGAGTTGAGATATGACTTCAAACGCAAATGCAAAGTGGCACTAGTTCTTCAAGGAGATGTCCTGGTGAGCTTCGTGTGTTTAGTTTAGTCTGAATTCTTCTGATTCTGAGTCACCGGTAGTCACAGTCACCACAGTAGGCAGCCACAAAAGAGCATTATGCAGCTTTGACCACCCCCTCCACCAAAAAAGTAATTCTGAAGGGAAGAAGGATGAAGCAAATGTCTAAAAATGAGGAGAAACGAAACAAAAGCAGCGACTCCTTTTTAAAAATTTGGCATAGTCAAGAGAGAATGCTCTGAAATGAAATGAATGTGTAAAACCAGTTAAAAAGCAATTTTTGTGTAAGACACACTACCAAGTAGAAAATATGACGATCAGCTTAAAACCAAAGATTATGGTCAGCTGCATGCGTAATGTTCTTACTTAGTTTAGTTATTACTGTTAAGGATGACGATGATGACGGAGGAAAGCAAAGACACAGTCTGAGTGGAGAGATGCTTTCTTATTAAAATACCAAAGTATGTGCAAATCTTATATGGAAAGCGGAATGACTCTGCTTCTCTTTAGCTAAGTAGTAGCAGCTTTTCCGTTTTGTCGGGTATCATAATATTATTATAGTTCTGCCTAGCTAACTAACGACTACCAGATCTGTAAAAAACATGCCACCATTCAAAATAATTATGTGAAAAAGTGTGTGAGAGAGTTGTAGCATTTAATGGATGGTTGAACGTGTTTAACAAATGTACAAGGGGCTAATAAACACATTATATATTTTTCAGATGCTGTTATAAATGTCATCATGCAATATAACCTGTCGTTAAAGAGCGGGGAAACATGAACTGCGTTGAATGAGTTTTAAATACATTCTAGTTAACAAATTTTTTATTCGAGGTTCATTTTTTAAATATGTATATCGATCGGTTCCTGCTTTGACATGATCATTTATACTAACCAGCCACACATCTAGGACTTAAGCTGATTTCAATCAATGTGAAGGAAGATGTTTCAGTCTGACAATACTCCTTATGTTGGGATAATGTTAACTGATTTTGCGTTATAAAATTACCCAGATTTAAGTTTCCAGACAAAGTTAGTTCATCAATCTTTATCAACTGAAAAAGGGAGTTTTCACTCATAATGTATTTATAGTAGGAGCCCGGCCATTAGTGATTTGGCGAAAATGGACACGGGAAATGAAACGAGTGAAACTTTTTTGCCTAGAATAATATTTCTGGTCCAATTTGAAGAGGGAGATAAGACATGGCCTCATTGTAAAAATATGGTTTAACGATGTGAAGTTGATCCTATTTCAAAAAGGAAAGAGCACAATTCACGAGTTCTAAGGTAAATTACGAAGTAAGTAGTAACTAATCAGCATAAATCCTCAGTGCCACTTTTACTTGAGTTACACTAGATTAAGTATTATTTTTACTGCAGTGAAATTCTACGAGACAAATATGGCATACTGCGTGAAATATGATAATGCTGTGTGCATGTTGCTTTCCATCCGTAGCTGCACAGGAGATGCGAAAAATCTTGTTTATCTTTATTCTCAACTTCAACTCAAGATATCAACAACAAGGTGGTAGAGGAGCTTTAGATTAATATAAAAATAGCAGAAACGCCTTTCCATTTACATTCTTTACCAAAGCAACGTGGGTGTTGCCATCCAGAATTTAATACCAAAATTGTGCATGTCTATACTTTGATGATGACAATGTAGTGTCTATGTATTCATTCTCAACAAATCTCAGTTTAAATGCCACTCATCTTCATCTTGAGGAGGGATGTGGTTGGAAGTGAAAAGGAGTCGTTAGGAAGATGGAGGTATAAAATAAGAATAAGAAAGAAGGTGAAAATTACAATTTGAGGAAATGTCAAAAGTGAACTTCACGGTGTTGTCAAATGTCATCATCACATTACTCAGCGTTTCGTACTTGTTTGTGGTTAGGCTGCTACCACTATAAAATTTAACCATCATCATTTTCATGATCATTATCATTATCGCAACGCTTCACTTTCACACTCCACTCCTTTACCTGGTACCTACCATCCCTCTAATTTCCCCAGTGACAATATTGTTTGACCTTTTAAGTCAAACATTTCCCTAAATCACCCAAAAAAATCGCGTGTAACGAATATTTTACTTTTTCCGTACAATACACCAAAGCATAAAAACTTTCCTTTTCAATGATGTTTGATTTGAGGGCTGAGCTGTGCACACAACACATTAAAGGCGAGGTAAACATCGATTACCATGATTAATTTTTATTGCTTAAAATTCTACAAGTGACACCAAATGATAATACATTTTATTATGACTTACATCAACTGACAATGATCAAGTGCATCAGAACAGGACTAGTTTTCTCACTCACTTCACTGTGTACACACATTATATTCGAAACTGATTGGCCACATTTTTGATGCTAGTTTTGTGTACTAGCACAGAAAGTATATTAATCATCGTAACGGAGCATCAACAGCATCAAAATTATCATCATGAACATTAGCGTTATGTGCACTTCCCACCAGCAACACCAATTTTACGCATTGTAATGTGGCTGTTGTAACGACAAAAAACCAGTTCACTTTTTTTTTTGCTTTTTAGAGGCAAAATGACTGAAAAAATTAGAGGGGATTTATGGCGATATGATATGTTATTATGATTACTTTCAAGTACACAAAGTCACTTCTTGGACATTCAAGTCAAACAGTTAAAAGAAAGAAAAAAGACAACGGTCCCATCAAGGATTCAATAGAATGCAGAATTGGTGTGTGGCTATGTGACCGCGGGGCAGGGGCACAGCGAGAGCGAACAAAAATAATAATTTAATGTATTCATTATTTTGCCATATTTTATGCTCCTGTCCCATTACCCACTATACAGAATAATAAGATGAAATCTGAACGGAGAAGAAAAAGCGCATGAAAACCTTAGAGACATAGTCACAATCACAATATTGCAAAGGATTGTATGCTTTTTCTTTCTGCAATGCAACGCAGTGATAAATGAATAGCGACGCATAACGACGTTTAAACCTGAGCTAAGTGCTCGTCTCATGAATAGTATTACCATTTACTACGACCACGACTTTTTTCCCTAGTTTCTGCCATCCCATTCTGACTACCCTTTTTAAAAATGGCATTACAAATTGCAGGATTGAAACAATAACAATAATAATATAATCATGTCAAGAGAGACAAATCGGTGCTTAGTACTACCATTATAGTATTGTACTACTTGGAAAGGGAATTTTATTCGTGTCGCACTTACTCTTTTCTTCATTCAAGTGTCAGCCGATAATACATTGCGGTTGGTTAGGTCCTCGGCACTGACTCACTGCCAGTGAGTGAACTTGTGCTTTGTACTTGTAATTCATTATTTATATATTTATGATAACGATAAAAGGAATGATAATCACAAAGAAAACGCAATTATTCTCTTACAAAGTACGGCACACAAAATAAAAAATGCACTATTAGTTTTGATTAAATAAAAATATACTATAGACTATAAAATACATAACAGGAAAAATAAGAAAAGGCTCATGAATGGCGAAAAAATTTGATTCCCGAAAATAAACTACACACGAACTCTGAACCCAAAGAATACAGTAGCAGTAGCAATAGTACTGTACACACATTTTGGTGCAACAATGACGCAGATTTAGCGCAACAACTTCATTTCAATTTCGTCGGATTCATATTTTATTTGGAGGTTGGTGTGCGATGTAAATCTACACATTTCTTTGTATCGTACCTATATTTTAGAAATTTAATTTTATCCTCTCTCCAAGATCACCAGGATCAGATTTGAAGTACATGACTTTTTTGAAAATGCTTACATCTGCTCCGCTGCAATCTTACCGTTCCACTTACTTTGGCATTCATTCGTCAATTTTTAATGCTTACACTGTTTTACCCTTATAATTGTTAATTACTGCTCGTTTTAAAGCCCACTAAGTGTCTGCCTTCAATGGGACAGAATGACTGTATTCATTAGATTGGATGACGACGCCGATAAAGCACAATAATGATAAGGAGAGAATGATAATTGTGATTATGGTTATAATAGGATACACTAGAATAAATAAAGTAGGTTAATTATACACATTTTAAAATTGAGAAAGGTGCGACAACATTTGATGGCACTGCTACTGCTGTGCCTGCGACGGTGGAAGACAGTCGAACAAGGCATTTGAACTAAAGCGGTTTTGCACAGACCGAATAGAAAGACGGTAAATTGTGCAAAGTAAAAGTTAATTTGGCTACCAGTTATAATTTATAATGCAAGGGTGCTGAGTTTATTAACCAAGCCAAAATTATTTTTTACAGAAGGCACCCGTCCCGTCTCAAGTGTCTTTGGTTGGGTACCTGACATCATATTATATGACATCACGCCACATGAAAGTTGAGACTGTTGCTTATTAAAAACTTTTCTCATTTCTACTTTATTGTTGGATTGGATAAAAAGTCCTTGTTTGCCGTATACGCTACTTGTAACAATCAAAACTTAAGTTGTTTGAACATTGAGCATATTAAATAGCAAAAGACACTTAAAGAATCCGGAAATTCGTACTTTATTTTCTTTGTTCACTCAAATTATGAAGTCTATCTTTAACCGTCTTACTACCAAAGTAATTAGGAGCTGCAAACAATGACACCGGGGATTCTTGGGAAGTAGTCAGATGTAATGAAAACAAATTAGTTTGTGTGAAGAAACTTACAATTGCGTTACAATCTGTTTTATGAATGAAACAAATAACAAAAATAATAATGTTTAAACTTTAAAAGTACGTAACCCGACACGAAACGTGTTAGTGCTGTGTTTCCACTTTTCTCTAGTCTCTAGTGTCAAAGTACAGAATGAAAGAGGATTAGACTAAGATTACAAAGAAAGCCGCATCCGATCTGTTTATAACCGGTTGAGCCTTACCCATTTAATATCCATGTCTTTTTTTCTATGTATAAGTCCATTTCCCTACTTTCTTGGAGAATAGAAATTTTTCATTTTGTCAAGGTGGCATGCTACATTTTTCGTCGCACAGCACAGAAGCACGCCGTTTTTATTTGCTCATTGAACTTGCGAAACTTTAGAGAATTCTTACACAGCAAATGTTGACTATCATTTTATTTCGCTTGTTTGGAGATATAGTGTAAAGTGGAAATGAATGAATCTGTGCAATCACGATAATCCAATTACTTTGAAAATGCAACGTCACGAGCAAAGTATTCCTTACAAGTGTGCGTACGTTACGTATCACCATTACGGATTGACTTGGCTCTCATTAGCCTTTTTTGCTGCTGTTACATTGATTTTGTTGATGCTGCTGCTGTTTGTTTCTTCCTTCCTCGTCTCTCTCTTTTACCTGACTTTTAGTCTTTTGAATAGCAAGGTGTAAGTAACGCGTCTTATAGTTCAAACGGTTTAAAAAGTGCACCGTATTTTGCTGCTGAGGCTAATACTGATGAGCAGACAAAATGATTATTTATTGGAATACTGATTATTTCGCAGCACGATCTGACGCAGATGATATTGATGGTTGCTTGGTCTGGTTGGTTTCGCAATAGAATTAGTAAAACGCCAATCCTTTTTTCATTTCTTAAGTTTCTTTCTTTCTATTAAGCCTCGCCTGACATGGTGACCCTTGCTTTTACTCATTTCTTAAATAATTATAATAGTCTGGCTTGATCATCTACTTTCGATAATCTCTTTTTACAATACTTTTCATTCTCACGTAGCTTCGCACTATCACAATTTCAAGATGGAAACGATTTCACAATACTTTCATTAGCGTAGGTAAATTTCTTTATGGCGACATTAATATTGCCACTTTGTAATGGAAACACATCAGTAAACAGAAAACAGAGAACGTTTAATACATGAGTTTGAATGAATGCCTAAAAGACCGCAGAATATGCAATTTTGCCAAGATATCATCATTTTAAGTAGGTTTTCGCCTCTGATGGTCGATCACGGTCGTGGTTGACGCTTCTCTTCTCATGATAATCACAACATCGCAGTGCAATAGTAAGCAAGCTGTAATGACTATGTATGACTTGCTACAAGATATTTTCTCGCTTTGATAGATTAATGTGCATTTGAGTTGATTGAGATATTATCATTTGACTCTGATCATGAAAGAGACAGGAAAAATTGGTTATCGGTCGCTCCTTTAATATTTAGTTTTTTCGCTAGAAAAGTCATCAAAGTAAATGTATATGGTAATTTGAATTTCCTTTTTTCTTCTTCACGAGGAACATAAAATTCTGAGTGAAACATGAAAATGAAGAAGCATTGTTGCATTGAATCTAAGTCTATCAAATCTGACTGCGAAATTCAGCTCTCCATTTAAAGTTTCTTACATTAGCTAAGATAAGCTAAAGTATCATCTTGTCATCATTGAAAATGGCAAAATCAAAAACGCTGAATATCGCATCGTAAATAATTATAATGAAAACTGATGTGCCGAGAGTTGCAATTGATGTTGCTTGGGTTTGATTGAGTATTAAAATGGCTTCATTGATGAGAAAGTGTTTAAATTGAGCTGTTGTCAAAACATTGGTGTATGATGCTATCGAATCGACATTACGTATGTATTTACTTTATATCATAACCTTTCTAATTTTTTTGGCTTTCATGAAACGTGCGAACATGCAATCATTTTCTAATTGCGGACTTTACAATTCTGCTACAAGTATTAAAACTTCGAACGTACGAGTTTTTGTCTGAAAACTGCAGCTGCGAGAGAATCGAAATATCAGTGATTCATTAAATAACCATTTTTTTGCGCAATTGGCAAAAATATTGTGTGGTGTTAAAGATGATGCAAGTAAACTTCATTCTGAAGAATTATGGTTAACTGAAGCGCGATTTTAGTTAACGAGTTGAAGACGATTTTTCCTCGATAATGTTTTGCCAACAAATGTGTAAAGCTGAGGTCACCGTTTAAAGAAATAGTTGAAAATGTTGATGTTGATAATTTTCCCCGTTTTACGCTCTGCAATTACTTGTCAGTTATGTTTCAAAAAGTCACAAATTTTTAATGATGCTATGGGTCGACGATAATAAAGGAGGTAAAATTCATCCAAACGCCTATGTTTTGGCCACGTGAACAAAAACATCTCGCTCGGTCGACTGAACTATAAAACAGAATCCTTCCTCTTTCCACGAATATCCCATCTTGATCTGCTTTTCTGGTTCCATTCTACGGTTTCAGAGAAAAAAAACAAAAAAAGTTTGAACTTTTGCAAACTTTTTGCGACTTTGCCTGGTTTAAGCTTGAACCAATTTTCCCTTGCTTTTGACTGATATATTAGCCTGGCGCTGAAAATATTTTCACCACGTAAAAAACCGTTTTTTGTAACAGTTTCAAAATCCATTGAGATAAGCTGTCGTATTATACCAGCTGCGTGTGTAGATAAGCTGGATACAAAAAAAAGCAGCAACAGAAGTCACCCTACTTTGAAACATAGTTTTAGTTTAGTTCATAAAAATACTTTTGGTCCATATTTCAGTTGAGTACCACACATAATAATCTTCCCAAGTCTTTCCCTCAAGTAAATATCATAAAAGGTGGTTGCCTACCATACCATGAACTACAGTAAATAAACATAAAACGAGTCATGTGCCACGAGGGATTTGATTTTGGCAATGATTCGTAGTAAACCTAAAAAATGGATAATAATTTTGATGAAATGGCTTCGACTAAGATGTATTTGCTAATAGTAATGAATTGGAAGAACGACCATTTTCCGCATACGAGTTTTGTCTTGTATTGTCAATGTACCGTGTAAAATCTCCTCTCATCTCTAGAATAGTTCATTTATTTTAAACTGTACATTGAAAGTTGAGAGTTTCTTTTAGCGTTTCTACAATCTCGACCTCTCCCTTTCCTCTTTTTGATTCGTAGCTTTGTTAAAAGAATAAAAATTCAACAAGAGCATTGTTAAGTTAACCAATTTATTAAACGCCGTTTTAACTTACAGAAATTATACGCAATGCATGCAACATTTCTGCACTGCTTTGCGTAACGTGAGATGTGTAGCTACTTGGAGATGCTGCAGGAACGGTTTAATGGGATCAATAACGCGCTTCCTGTCTTTTTTCGCCATTCTTTATTTAATAATTGCATGGGAGTGAAGCTATTATGATGTAACTTTTTAAATGTCTCCAACAAGTAGCACACAACACAACAGGACACCATCCGCATCTTCATTGTAGTCCCAGTCATCGTTCGACCGATCGTCTGCGTCTAAAGCTAATTCAATTCATTAGTGAAGCACATGCGTTCTCTGGAAGTCGGCTCTTCCTGGCGTGCTGCTACTGCTGCTAGGAATATTATTCTTTGTGTGACTATTTCTTACGCTTCTTTCTCGCCATCATTCCCATTACCGACGCTTTTATTATTATACCCCTCCTCCGCGTTTTATTTTATAGAGATAAACCTCAGCTCTGGGGCGACCGTTGAACCCGCATGAGTGACTGAGCTACGTAGTGAAATGAGTGCGTCGCTATGCCATGTTTTTCCTCTTCAATAGCAGTGGTAAAAGCCAAGTGAAATTATTAAGTTGCTGTAGTGTAGCACACAAGTAACCTACATTTAATTGATTCCTGTTGTATTTCTTTCTCTGTGTGTAGGTTTTGGCAGAATTTGTTTCTAGTTCCTCCTCACTCAGTGTTTCTAATGGCGTTTTACAGTAAATGTTACACACATCATTATGACGGCGTGGTGTGTATAATTTCTCCTATACAATGTTTCTCTAACAACGCCTGTTTTCTATTGCTCTTTACAAACTTCTCAAAAAGAAGTAAGATGAAAAAGAAATGTGCCTGAGTTGATGTCGAGTTAGAAGAAGGAGAGCACTGGGAAGTGTGATGGCATGGCACGCATTCATTTTTAGAGTAGGTTTTTAAAAACGTTACGTTGCGTTACGTTACAGATGAAATCTGTTGCTGTGCCTCTTATAGTTGTGCTCACTCAGTCACATTCAGAACTGAATCGAAATCGCACGACCCCAACAACAGCTGAAGAAAGGAAAGAGATGAAGGTTGTTCTTCGCAGAGTAAGTTTAAGAATGCGATCTAAACATAAAATGAGTAATAGCCAAGTAGGTAGAACTCGAACTGTAGAATGAGAGAAAAAGGGAAACCCCCTTCTTTTTATTTCGTCTCTGACTCTGAGGCTCGAAAAGACTCCATGCATGAAAGTTGGTGTTGTTGTCGTCGTGTAGGTAGATCATTGCATGCTAGATTATTATTACCATTATTTTTATTATACGTATTATCGCTTCTCCCTAAGCTTTGTATTGTTTATACTAACGTAAAGTCAGTTTGCTTTTCTGCATGTCGAAATTTTCTTTTTCATGGTTACGAAAGCCAGCAGAAATAATATGCCAGTGAACCAACCGGAGTATTATGTAGATACTACTGCTACTACATAATATGAAGTAAAAAAGGAGGAAGTAAAAAAAAATCTGCAAAACTTTGCTGGCATTCATTATGCACCAGTGAGAAAATGAACGCGTGGAATTTATTCAGAGATTTTCAAGTCAAACGTAACATTTGCATGAATGTTTTTCACATGTTTTTTAAGCTCACTTCAAATTTTGCATACGTAGGTAGAGTAGAGGCAGAGGCTACGCACATAAAAACCCGTATGGCTAAAAGATAGAAATTCACACGGTTTATACTTTTTTCGTTCCTTCTGCTTTTTAATGTTGGAAGTTTTGTTAAAAGCGGAACGGAAAGCAGAAAAGTAGCTTTGAAATGTGCACAGGTTACGTAAAGTGTAAACAAGGAAAGGGAAAGCCTTTGTATTTAAATATTGCTTTAGTGGACCACTTCGTTTCATGTGTACATACGTATGCATATTCGACAAAATTGGTTTCTGATGATGCGGCAGTTTTTCTATGAAGAGCGCGGTAGGTACATACAGATTGTTTAGATTTCGAATACGCGAAACAGAAACGATGAAGATGTGAAGCTAGAGTTTTAAAAATAAAATACATTCGCGAATGCCGTGTTCGAATCGCCAAGCTTCATCATAATCGTCATCCATTTTACACGCTGATTTCATGGTAGTACATTTGTTTTGAGCAGGATAAAAATACGCAATAAATCATGGATTTGCAAGCGACGGTTCAGTGTACTCATTCTTGGCTCATTCCTTGTTTATTGCTGTCATGATAAGTACCTAGTGCATGCACAATCTCCATTGCATTTTCCCCTCTGCCTGAGAATATTTATTTTAAAGGTCTTCATTTGAGCAGAAAGGAGGAAAAAGAATGGGAATTTAATAATGCCACTATTATTTCACGCTTTCGAGAGGGTCTCTGACCTAATTAGAAGAAAATAAAGGAAAAAGTAGAAGAGGTATCGTTCTTGTATAAACAAGTGTGCGATAATCAAAGTAAAGTTTGACGCAAAAGAGTTATTAAGTTGACAGACAGAGCATGCTGAGATAGACACTTTCAAATGAATGAGAACACACGTTTATGATTTTGAACATAGTGCATAGTGTAATTACTTTTTAGATTTTCCACTTAGTAAATATAATCAGAAGAAAAAAACTTTGAACGAAAATGTGAAGAGAGATATCTACTATGTTATAAAGCCTTCTTTCCAATCAAATTCGTTACAATTGAATTCAATACTAATTTAATTGCACTCCCAATTATACAAATTTAGACCTATTAATTATGACAAAATTTACAGAAATCTTTGTCTTTGTTTTTTAACAGACGCTACGCCTGAGAGCGGCAACTCCAATGGCTGCCAGTGATACGCACACCGAAGACAATCATCCGATGGATGTGCCCACGGCCACAGTCGGAGCAGCAGTAGAAGAGAACGAAGAAAGTCCTTCGCCGTATCAGATCACGAGTGAAAGTTTAGGGAGTCTTGTGTGTATTAGTGGAAGACAAATTGGCGTTCTGCGATACTTTGGTAACACACATTTTCAGTCGGGTCTTTGGTGCGGGGTAGAGTGCAACAATGCTGTGGGTAAAAATGATGGGAGTGTGACAGGTGTGCGCTACTTTAATTGTCCTGACAAGTACGGCATCTTCGCACCAATTTCCAAAGTGGCACTTGTCAGCAAGATTCCACCGTCGGCCTCAGAAATCTCAGGGAAAACACTGAAAGAGCCAAAAGCACCTGCTTCAGTAACAGCCGCTGCTAAACTCGTGGCGGAACAGAACAATCAAAGGCCGAACGGCTTCGGTGCCTCTACTTCAACCACATCAAAAGCAAAATGTGGAAATTCCAAACAGCCGGAATCTTCAGCTACAGCCTCCGGTACAGATACAGTGTCGTCACATCCCGCCGCACCCACCACGACTCCAGTCACAGAGGATAATAAGTATCTGCCTTCTTTTGGAGCGAAGAGAATCAAGAAAGACGCAAAGCGGGGTAAAGACAGTTGCCGGCTGAACACCAAGCAAAAGAAAAAGAGAAAGCTGGACATGACACAGTTGCCAAAGGAGGGGTGGGCAACTGACACATTTGCCGATTCAGCTGACGAACTAAGCACAACTACCACAAATAACAATAACAGCGATGACGACGACATTGATATCTTTGAGAGCAGCATTGAAATGTTGCCTAAATCTTCAGCACCGTGTTTTTCGTCTACTTCAAAACCAGTGTCTTCTAATAATGTCGATCTACCCAATTTATTGTCGGTGAAACTCAAGGAAAATATTCTTGGCTCGGGTTTCAATTTCAGTCCCGTATTTTCCCCCAAGCCATCATACAGTGAAGCGTTTGCATCGCATCTGACGGCATCCACACCTAAAGACCGTGCAACCAAAGCAGCATCAAACAGAATGGAGAGGTTAAGGTATGAAAAATACAATAATTTTGGGGGAACCCCTCAGAGACATCGGGGACTGGACACTAGGATGCGTCTTGTGGAAGAAGAAGGTAAAAATGAGACAAAGGTTGACGATCGTGACCCTGATGAGAAGGACTGTCGTCAAGAGCCAGCATTGGCGACACCTCCTCGTCGTCCATTAGCAGCATCAACGCAAGCGTCAAGAGGTGAACCACAGCTGCCTGATTCGCCCCCAATTTTTGAAGAATCTTTTGACACACTTTGTGCTGCTGCTGCTGCTGCAGCATCTTCACCAACAACAGTGCCAGAAACTCCCAGTGCGACTTTTCAAGATGAAGCTGCGTTATCATCCCCGATTAGCTCAACCAAAGAAGAGTCTGGCTCTGATGTCGTCAATCTCGAATCATTCCCGGCGAGAAGACCCAGCTCGATCAATTTGTTTCCTGGGTTATCCTCAGAAGAGTCGTCCGAGTTGGGAATTTTTGGAGTGAGCACTCCAGAGTTGATTGGCGGCGACAGCGCATCTTTAGCTTTATCCATTCCAACAAGTTGCTGTACCTCTCCAGAAGCCTTGGACAATGAATCCAGCCTCGGTCTGCTGACTCCGAGTCATCTTCAAGACTGCTGGAACTCCAACGCGAACGACGATGACATTTACCAACACCTACGAAGTCCCTCGGTGGACGACCTGGAAGAGTTTGAAGAGGAGGACAAGACGGTAGATCAAGACCTGTCTGAGCTGGGTAACTCGTCAGACGCGACATATCGGAAACTGATGAGTAGCAGCTTAAATGGGACGTTGCTTGTGAATCAGAACGACGGTTTGGCTGCTATCCGCCATCCAATGCATCACAGCTTACATGAAGGTTTACTTATGCATGGACACGGAAGAGTGCGTCGGGACAGAACGTACACACAACTGCCCACAGTTCCGAATCTGAATCAACATCAGCATTCGCATCAACCTTTGAGTTTTCGTGGAAGTGGGAGTGGAAGCGGAAGTGGATGCTATGCGAGTGACCTATTTACCGACTCAGACTTTAACACAGAAAGCGAGGCTGATCATGATCATGACGAATGCAGCAGCTCCGCCACTGCTTCTGGCAGTGTCGGTGGAGGCGTGAGCAACAACAGCGGCAGCAACGGAATTAATAACCCGACAAGTTTGAAAAACCGTAGTGCTCGAGTAATCGACGGTGCTCTGTACACTAGTCACCATCACCATCATAATCACCATGATCGCGAAAGCAGTCCCTCCCATTCCAATCAGGCGCACTCCACCGGTCTTCATCCGCTTCATCAGCAATCACACTCGCTCCACAACACCGGCTCATCAACTTCAACATCAAGGCCAGATACTGCCGGCTCCACTGGGGTGGTCGACACTGTCGGAAAATGCATTGACATGATTTCCTCTGCAATTTCCGTCTCAGTCTCATCCAACTCTGCATCAGCATGTGCATCGGAAATGGAGTCGAGTGGAGTGTACTCGGACGCGTCGGAAAGAAACCCTTCCGGTGGCGGCTCAGTCATGTCCGAAAGTGATGGATACCGGTCTTCGCGACACTTGTCCAAATCTTCAAGCGACTGTGATGACTCTGTAGCTTTAAGCTTGGGCATGAAGGCCGCCCCGTTGAAACCTCTGTCACAGTCTGAAGATTTGGTAGGATATTCAAATGAGAAGGACATTATCGAAATCCTGTCTGCCAGCTCAGTTTATGATGACATGTCGAACAGCAGTGATGCGCATTGCTCGCCCAGTAGCTCTTTCCTCACAGACACCAAGAGCTCTTCAATGGACAACACGTTGAGAGGCGGCACCTCCTCGGGCTCGACAACTGTTGAGGAAGACTGTTCCAGTCCAAAGAAAGTGGCGATTGTGACCACGAATCCTCCAACTGTGGAATACCAGAAGGATCGAGAACAACTTAATAACAACAGTGATCAAAGAGTTCCTCGCGGGAATGACCTAGATCCGGAGGAAGCCGCAGACTGGGGCGAGGACGAGGACATGGACGTCGATTTATTTGCCGAGTATGATAATGAAATGAAGAGCGAGAACGAAATGGAAACATTTTGTGGGAGCAGTGCAGACTTTAGCATGAAATCCAACGGCACGACTGTTACTCTCATGAATGCACCAATAGAGCATTCCAACTCAAGTTTGAAAATTTTGGGTTCGCCGCTAATTGGCCTTTTGGCAACTAATTCCGCTGCAGCAACAACGGGAGAAATGAGTGGAAGCAAAACGAATGAAAGCAGCTTTCCGCTCGCACATCCGGTTACTCTTGCTTCTAGTCATAACAACGACGTCGTGGAAATGGAACTGGAGTTATCTTCTACGCGAGATGATGATGTCGAGGAGGTCCATGGTAATAAAACTAATCCATTTTGCAATGAGGTCTTGAGCATTGGATCGAGTCCAGTGACTACAACAAATGCCCTCCACGGTAATACATTTGAAACAGATGCTGGTAACACGCTTGGTAGTAGAGACAACAATGGTGATGGGCATGATCATAATCATGAAGATACTAATATTGCTACAAATTCTGGTGCTGGTGCTGGTTTTGCATGCTTGCGCAGTCAAAGTTTTAACTGCATTGCTAGTCTTACTTCATCCACTTCTTCTGCCTCCACAGTGACAGCCAAGAGTTGTGTCACAGCTGGAGGGGCTACTTCGCTAGGTTCCCGTTTGAAACCCAAGTCGAAACCAGGTGCTCCCGCCACTGGCTTTTCATCACAAAATCGCGCTCCGTCCGTAGAAATCCTTTGCTGTGTTTTGCCTCATGGAGAAAGCAGCGTCACTGTGAAAGAGCATGGAAAGGGAAAGCAGAGCAATCGTGGTGGAGGGAAAGCTGCGACGGTTGGAAAGAGTGGTAGTAAGCAGAGCGGAATGAAACAGCAAGGCCAGGATGGTGTGGACAAGCATGGAGGAAATGTCGAGCCAAGTTCAGGGAAAGCAGGAGCGAGTAATGCTGGAGCGAGCGGCAAGTCTGCGACTGCGGCAGGAAGCTCCGGCAATAACGTCACAGCTGAACAGAGCGCGGTCGTGTCAACCACAACGACTGCAAGTGGCAGCAGCTCGAGTCGTCATCTCAGTCGGTTGTCAGCTACCAGCGGGAAAAGTGGTGGAGTGGTCGCTCGGAAAGGTGCAAGTGGCGCTTCGAATGTGGCTGATGTGGACAATAAGCTAAACACGAGTAATACGAGCACAATTAGCAGCAGTACAGATCTAAGCAGGGCAAGTAGACCAACGAGGGCCAACGGCAGCGTGCATGGGAGCACGCGAAGTCTGGCAAGCGTTGGCTTGACCCCCGCCTCCTCCAATAAATCTTTCGCAGGTGCCAGTCCTGCCTCCAAGAAGATTAACAAATGGGATGCAGTCATGTCGAAAATTGCGGAGACCAAACATAAAACAATCAACGTCAGAGATGTGAAGTCAAAAGTGTTCAACGGTGGTGCAAAAACTGCACCTGGTGCAGGAACAGGGAGTGCTGCTGCAACTAATCACACAAACAGTAGCAATAACAGCTCGGCTGCTAGCGGGACTGGGAAAATGACGAAAGGTGCGAAATCCGGCTCACGTGTTACTCTGGCGGATCGTTGTAACGAGAATGATCCGATTGTTCCACCTGCCGTTCATCGACGTCAGCATCACTTTTCCTCGAGGAGTTCCACGATCAGTGACTCATCCTTGGATGATCAACCGCATCGCGGCCCGCCACCTGCCAAACACCGTAAGTCTTCTGCTATTATTATTATTATATTTTTGTTTTGTTTTCTATGAAAACATACATAAAAAGATAGAAACGGGGAAACAGCCAAACACTTGCGCCACGACGCACTTTCTCGGTGTCATTTATTCATCATTTTTTTGTCACTAGTCACAACAACAAGCCGAATGTCACGGAAAGTACAACCTACTTAACATTAACATTGCTAGCCATCTATGTCAAGTAAATTGCTTCTTACTTTTCCCCGGTACTTTACATATCTAACCCCGTGAAGAAAAGAAGTGCTTCACTTCACATCAGATCGCAAATGTCAAATGTATGTGGTAATTTAACAAAGAAAAAAGCTGTTTTATCTATCTACATGGATCATATCATACATACTTAAAAAATGCCACTTCGACATTGTAAGAAATAATGCTGTCTGACACTTCCTCTATGACGTTTATGCCACAAAACTTCCGTTACATTAAATCAATTCAGTCAGTCAATCGGCAGGAAAAAAACTTGCTTCTTTATGTAAAAGATTTTATGTAGACGTTTGGAGTATGCAGATTATGCATCGATAACAACTCATACATATTATAATAAGCTCTCGGAAAGAGAGAAAACAGTCCGCGATTACCCTCGCGTGGTTTAACATCGACATAGTTCACAAACCGAAATTTTGCAAGTGGTAGGTACTACGTGTACGTACGTACGAACTAAGGTTTGCATACAATAATCACATGCATCCGTTAGTTAGTTCATTTCCATTGGTAGGGAGGCCAGGCCCAGGCCATTGCGTTACTTTTCTTTCTGTTGACAGATAGGATATAGAAAGGTATGAATAATCAATTGACTCAACTGAAGTGGATTCATTCGCTTTCTCCCTGTAGTCTAAGAATTTTGTTCTTCAAGATATTACACGATATCATTTTATTACCTAGTGTCTGGCTAAAGGCTATGGATATTTTCAGCCGTTTCATTCGTTTCTTTTTGTTTACACGACGAAGCAACTTGTGCAAATAATAACTAAACTACTAAATGCAGCTTTGCTGCTGGTTGCTATTGGCTATATTTTTTTGTTCTGTTCAGTCAGTCCACTTTTATTCGGAGCCGAGAGAAGCGCAGCTAGCAGAGCTCGGTGAGTAGAGTGCAGAAAAGCAATAAAATACCCACTTGTTTTGTCCTACACTTCAACTCAACTCAGCCTTTCCCCTTCATTCAGTTAAAATGAAGTCAGCGATTTTTTAGTTGTTTTGTATTTGGTTCAAGTGTGCCAATTTTTTGTTGTTGTTGAGCTTCGCAATTTCCCCTTCATTTCAGAGAAAGAGAGTCACCGTCACCACGCTGAAAGATGTATAGCTATTCAAAAGAGTGTTAGCAACGAAAGTGGAGTTTTGCAACTTTTTTTATGCAGCTTTACTTTCCCATCCGTCCTCCTGTCAGATTGGGTTAAGTTAACATTGTTCATTATGTTTGCTTTGTACTTGCAGTAAATACATTTCTGTGGACATTTTATGTGCTCCGGAAAGAGAAAAGAGCTGTCCATGTAGAATAAAAAATATAAAGCAAAGCCTACATCGCTTTCTGTTTGCATTAATTCTTTTGTCGTGTTCATGCTGTGTATGATATGATACCGTCGCAGTTTATTCGCAGTTACAGGGAAAGAAAAATTAGTGCAAGTCAAGTGAAGTGCAAAGATATACTTAGGTAAAGTCAAGCAAAATAAGACGACGCGTATTAACTATACTGCACTATTTATTCGAGCACGTCGGTAATTGGAAAGTCCATGTGCCTATGTAGTAATGTGTATTATCCATTTACGACAGTTTTCGGGCATTCGTCGGAATACACACATTAACTTAACATTATTAAAGTTGTACGGTGACCGTTGTCGTGAGCGAACCGTAGTCGACAATAAGGAACTGAGCTGAGTTGCAAAGTGCACCGTCATCCTACTTAAACTTTCATGTTCTGCCTATTGCAAAAAGCAAAGCAGAGAGAAAGTGGTGAAACACCATAGTTAGTTGCGGTAAGGATTTTCTTTTGGACTTTCTCCGTTCTTGTTTATATACATACACATGCCGTTATAAATGTGCTTGCAACTTGCAAGTTACATTTCCGAAACTTCTTTCACCAACATCTATCATTGACCTAAAAATGATCTGGATAAATAATTGATGAAGCATAGAAACACTATAATCGAGTGTTTGAATTATTAATTTTTAATTCGATTACATGCTATAAATACAGTATTTTCGATATAGAACACGCCTAAATCAAGTGGTACTAGGCTTTCATTTCAGCAGCTCAATTATATTTTTGCTTGCTTACGCAGTTTATAAGCACCTAGTAATTTATAAACTAAAATGCAATTCCAACTTTCTGTTTTGCTTTAATTTGTTTACTTACTGAACAATTGATTGCTAAAAAAAGAATTCTAAAGTAGTTGGCACAAAATTAGAATCAAAACACTTCACAAATACGATGAGAAAATAACATTACGGGAAAGTTTCAATCTGCTTTCCTTTTCATGAATATTAAATACCAGAAAAGAAAGTTTTTTCACTTCCTCTTTTCAAATCCACCTTCACTTTATTCGATATGGCCAGCAATAAGGAAAAGTTCAATGAACAAATTTTGCAAAATATAGAATTATAAGTAGATAGAGAATGTTTTATACATGGATTATAGTTTTTGTCTGCCTTTCCACTAGTTCGTTATTTGCGTAGGCAAAACGAATCGGAATGTATTCGCCGGGTTTTCTTTCTTAAAATTAAAATTTATATGATTATACACCTATGCAATATGTATATACTTTAATATTTTCGGAGAAAAAAATCAATAGTTTTGTTGAGAAAAACTAGACATAAAGTGGAGAAATTAGAAAGTAGAGTGATTCCCGGTCGCAGTCACAAAAGAAATCCGATCCTTAAAATTTTTCCATTAAAATATAGGTAAAAGTATAGAAAATCAATACTCGTGTATTACTTACCACCACATAAAAATCGATTTCTTTTTTGCCCACTTTTATTCTTCACCATGTCTCCGTCATTATTGTCGTTTCATCAAATTACTCAGTTGCATTGTTGCGAGTGAGTGAGTCTTCTTCTTCTCGTGACACGTACTTTCTGTCATTTTTAGTGTTCCAAGGTACATTACATGCATGAATGGGGATCGAATCGAACATCTATTTATATATAACAACATACTATCTATCCGAGAAGTGCTCCATTGCTACTTTTTTCTCAATCAAGCCGTCATTTTTCATAGAGTCGTTTGTCGTGTGCCTACACATGCAAATAGAAACACGCATTTACATTATTTCGGTGTGATTCGGTGATTATTTCGGTAGCTATTGAATAGGCATGGCTGCCCTTTGCATTGATAGCTGATTGCCTGCCTAACTAATATTGACATAGAATGGTGTAACATAATGGAATCTTATATGTAGCTGACTGGCGGTTCATTCCCTTCATTTAACCTTGACTGTGGTGGCGAAGCCGATGGTGAAGCTGATATTGTAAATATAGCGAGTTGGGTCGAGTTGGCGAGAAAATCCCACTGCTTGTAGAAAAAGTGCCAAAAATGTTTGAGTTGAAGTGAGCGAAATGGAATGGCAATTGGAAAACATTTTTTTTAGACTTTTCTTCCCAGTTCAGATTTACATTTGCATAATAAAAATACTAAGTTTTAGTTGAGTTTTATCTTGGTCTACTTACTTGTGTGTCGTAAGTAAATTTGTTTCAAAATCCGCCTTCTTCCGCTATGTACTAGTGTTTTAAGCATTCACATGGCTTTGGCCAGAAGCTGCCTTCATTTAATATTAAGAGAAATACGTCCGTAAAAGCAGTAACGGCAGATTTTATTTTCCATGACATGTAACGAGACGAGAAACGCCTTGTCAAAAGCTCGCCTTTTACTTCCACAACGTTACTTTCGTTGAGCGAAGGATGTTGTAACGTTGTAAGTCAAGTGTTAGGAAACTTGGGAAAACGAGCTAGCGAGCAAACCACACATTTCTACAACAATCAGGCAGCTGGAGTCACTCAAAAATTCTGGCCTTTCTTTTTCAAGACGCCTTTTTCTGCATTTATATACACATCTACATGCATTTGATGGAATTTGCCATTACATTACATTACCAAGTGTTTTGTGCCCTTCACTTTAGTCACGCACTCGAAAAGTCATAATAAAATGCAAAAAGAGAAATATCCCGATTTTTTCTGTGTTCTCACTCTCACCATTCTTTTAGATTTAGGTTTGGTATACCGTGTGGGCTTTCCCTTCACTCAGTTCACCATTCACCAAATATTAAGTAGTGAAGTTGCAGTTGCCAAGCAGAAAATTATATAAAGAAGTTATTGTGTCAAAAGACCCTTTTACGGTACACAGGAGCTTGTAAAAGTGTGAGTACAGTTGTTGTTTATCTTGCCATTTTGATTTAACATCCTTCTTTACTGTTTCTTTAACGACTGCAAAATATGAGTTTAATTATCTTCTGTAATAAATGTTTCTATTACGGACATAACTAACATACGGACATGTTAGTATTACACATGTCCAAAATGTTAAGTAAGTCTTTAAAATGTGAAGCTGAGTTGAGAGATTTCGTTCTCGAAATCCTTTCCTTTTTTTGTTTTCCATGTGTGTGTAATAGCATGAATGAATGAATGAGTGTTGTGTTCTTGGGTAAGAAAAAGAAACGAAAATGAAATTGACTCTGGATAACGCCCCTTCATCAAGAGCACGAATTCTTACGACTGTTACGACTTCCTCACAAGTCAAAGTCAAATCAACTCACGAGCGGGTTGAGTGTACTTCAGTGAGTAATTAAAGACAAATCACGTGGACCAACCTTGCCTTCAGACGTGCTTCTTGAATTCCTAACGTCAATGTTATTCTGGTGATTTTCATCGCGTCGTTAAAAATGCGCTTCCTCCCTTTTTCTTCTTCTCTCCAACCAGGGCGTTTCGAAATTTAAGGCAATGATTTTGTTTACTTGAGTGGAAGTAAAAACATTTACGCATGGATAATTCACCTTTCAGTAGCGTATTCTCCGTAAAAGTAGAGTCGAGTGCAACATATACTCATATTGCCCAACGACCACGTTAGTTATATTTTTTCAACGATTTACATATTTGGGCATTTAAACATATTCATATTTCATGCTCGTATTCTCCAAAGGGAGAAATAAAAGAAGTCACTTGACTTTACAAGAGACTCTCTCTCAGATGCGTCTTTCTGATACAAAGATAAATTACCCAATTTGTTGAGACGGTGACTTGCCTCCTCTGCTTTCTTTGTACTGCGCCACACAAAGCACTCAACTCCACCGATCTCTCTTTCTGCTGTGCTGGTATTTTTACTAGGGCACCGGACTGGACGAGGTACTGGAGAAAGATTCATGATCATGTCATGATGCATTTGTTGTAGGTAACGTAAGTAACGTCAACGTCACTGATGTGAGAGTGTGTTTTGTGTTCTGATAAGGGGAGAAATTCATTTGTAAGGAGAGTGCGCCATGTCCTTGTTAAGAAGTGTATTATCTTGTTTTCTGCTCCTTCTCACTACGTACATTTGCTCGATGATAAATACAAGGTCTCTCCTTGTCTTGTCTGTCGGTAGATCGTAAAGAGCAGATTTTAATGTTGGAACGGTTCCTTCCGTGGTATTTTTCAAGCTGGAAAAATGGAGATTTTTTCGCCTTTTCACTACTCCTGTCTCCTTTAAAATCACACAATGACATAAAAGAACATACATGCACTTTGCTCTTTGGGGAGAAGACATTTTCTTTTCTTTACCACGTTTGTCTTGTTTTGAGTCTCGCTTTACATTGCGCATTCATGTTTCTAGGTCGGTTCAGTAAAAAATGAGCAGATGAATGTTCGACCTTACAGGAGTTACTCTAGTGTGAGCTATGTGTAATATTGGAAAGGCGAAGAAAGCAGTTCCAGTGATGCATCTGGGATTTGGGGCTTTTTGGCGTGTATGACAATGTTTGCACTGCTTATTGAAATGTGCTGGAGGAAGGAAGGTGACGTGATGAAGATAATGATCATAGTAGATTTTCAGGATCATCGTTATCATCAGTGTAGTGTAGATCAAGATGTACCGCTGACTGAACCCGCTCACCCCTTCCTTGTCTCAACTTTACAGTCGAAAAGAGTCAATCGTTATGGATGACTGTTTGTGATTGAAAAAATGGGTTTACATCTATTTTTGAAGAAGCGCTCCCTTTAACAGCGACGGGATGAGAATGATGCATTTTTTTAGAAATAAATGCGTTACTGAAGCAAAAGAGTGATGAATGACAAGAATCCTGTGTGATTTTCCCCATAATTTGTTATCCGTCTTGCATAACCGTTGTGTATTGCACGCTCAATTTCCTCTTGTATTATTACTTACCTATTTCCATTTTTCTACTTATTATGCTTTCAGGACTCAAGAAAGATGCGGCGATAAATCGACGTCAGGTTAGTGATCTGTCGTCAGCTTCGGATTACTCGGCATCTCAGAGTCAGAGCAGTCAAGCTGCACCAGCAGTGACGATTAACAAGGGCAGCAGTGAGCATAACGCAGCGGCATCCAGTTCGGCTCCGAGCAGTATCCATTCGAAAAATATGACAACCGGGAGCACACGCCACACTCAGCGAAGTGGGAGTAATAATGGCAGTGGCACATCAGGAGCCAAAAGTTCCTCTTCGGCTGCATCCAGTAGCAATGCTACCAGCGCCACGTCGACCAAGTCTCAAGGGACCAAGAGTAACACGAGCATGAGCGAAGCTGCTAAAAAGCGAGGTGTAAATTCAACTCAAACTGTACCTTCGAGAGGAAAAAGTAAGTCCAGAATTAAATTATTAGACATACGCTAGAATATTTTCTCCAGCACGAGCTTTTACAATATTAGTCTCTAGTAACCCCGGGAATTTGCATAAACGTTTTGTAAGCGTTCTTAGTATTTCGTTGAGGTTGAATCAAATTTCTGTCAGCCTTTTATGCAACAGTCTCCCATCAACCGATGATTTCACATTCATGTGTAAATGTACTTTAACGATAATCATAGTCACAAGACAATTAAAAATCAAATCAGAACTTTTGCTGCTTACACAATGAGATGGACAGGCAAACCACTTTATGTTTATTCACATAATGGGAAATGTTTCCATGCGGTTTTGCTTTTATTCCTTAACAGAGCAAAAATGGATAATTCTTGTTCTTTTTCTGCTATTCCAGGCGTAGCAGGGAAATTCACCAGAAGCGGATCATCGACCGTGTCATCACAAAATGATCCGTCAACCAAATCACATCCGGCTGTCAAGCCTTTACGAGGTAAGCACAACTGCTCTGTAATAAAAAAATAATGCATAGAATACGCGCAGACATAACTCCACAGTTTCATTTCATTCCTTTTTCGTCTCATTTTAATACCTGTAGTATAGCAACAGATCAGAGTAATGCATAAGAAAATATGGTGGAGTAATGTAATTCAGAGACAAGCACGTTGCTACATTTTTGTAGTTATCGTGATTAAGTCAGTTGCGAGTCAGACTGAGTTTTTCATACTTGAGGCATTTCATTTTCCCATCTTTTGGCTCATTTCAGTAGTCAAGTCGACTCCTTTATTTTTGATTCAAATAATATAAAATGTTTTAGTCAGTACATCGTTTCATCTACAATCGAATATTCGAATGTATATGCAATACAGAACATCCTCTCATTGTATTGTAATTGTAGGAAAGAGCAAGCAATAAAACTGCGAGTCGTAACGCTAGACTTACTCTTCATTCTTGTTCATAAAATATTTTTACTTTATACTATTACTATTAGGATTATAATAATAATTATTACTTTCAAAAGATACGAAAACCTCACTTGGAATAAAAGTCGCCGTTCAGCCATTCTGACTACTCTTTTATGTACTAAAACATGCCCGCGAGGTAGACTTATGATTTAATGTAGTGAAGGTACATTATGTGTCTGTACAAAACGGGAGAAAACCAGAGCACTTCATTTTCGCTACTCGTGAGCAACATGTTTATTTTATGTATATAACGTTCATAGGTTGCTAATAAATAAGCACCAATTTACTTTAGTTTCGGCTCTGGTCAGTTTCACCGGAAAATTGGAGCTACAATGCGAGTTAGCACAATGTTCTTTTACTTGTATTCAGAACGGCTCGTTTTCTTCTTCCGATCTTTGCAGTGAAAAAACGTTTAATGTGCATTATGATTATCGTGAGCACGATTTCATGTACAGCGGAGATAATTTGAATAGGTAACATAATCATGTTGGTTTTGACAAAATACGGTGTGCGAATGAACAGCGAATTATTTCTTTTTTATGGATTATATTATTTTATTACCTATCCTTGTACAATTCTGAGTGAATCAAACAATCGGAAGAATTTTGCGAAAAATGTTGTAAGTCAGACTTTAAAAACTGTTGACCAGCGCCAGAAGATTTAAAGAGACCATCTTCGGGTTTCACGTACTCCTTTGGCGTTCAACATGCTTTTGTACTGTACAACTTCAACCCAGACATTTTACAGGCGCTAAAGAACCGTTCAGGTTTGGGCAGTGCGACCTAGTAAAAAAAACAATGGAAGATTCTTTTCCGTATTCAGTATTTCCTTTCAGAGGAATTGTGCCAAATTATGAACAAATAAAATAAGTGGTTGTTTGTTCTGTTTGCAATTTTATAAAGTAGTTTCAGAAAATTATTTCAGATGATGTTCAACGAATCATACGTTATGTTTTATAGCCTGATCAGTATAATTGTTTGACTCTACTTATTTTCATGTGAGAGAAAAAAGTAATTCATTTTATGTTTTAACGGTGACTTTCAAGTGGGAAAAACGCAATTTTCGTAATTATCCTGCCCATTTTGTAAACATTATCTCATGTCGGGCGGCTTTCGTTCAAATTGATGTCGGATTCTACTCAGACATTCTCATATTTTTGCAATAACAATTTCTTCTTTTTTATATATTTGCGATTATGATTATAATAGGATAATAATTTCTTTGGCAAAATTGCAACTCCTTTTTTGCCATCGTCAGGCTCGTTAAATATTCCAGTCAGGCGTGGTGACGAGATAACATAACAGTCATTCCCTAGAGATTTCAGCTGAAGGGAAAATAAACGTTCGACTGTAAAATAGTAACGTGTCTAACTAACCGAACCGACCTGCCGCTTTGCTTTGCGAGACAATCTTGTTTCAATGCCGTGTCATGCCTATAATTGTTGAGTCAATATCCAGAAAGGACATTTTCTGTTCAAAGTCAGATTACTGAAAATCACTTGGGCACATTAACAATTGTTTTCGTTATGCTCGCTGAGCGCGTATGAAATTTTTGTTCGAATCTCATTAACATTATTAGTACGTGTTAATCCCATCCAATCGTCGGCTAGACAAATAAACAAAACAAACCTGCCATAATGTTGATTGACAATGTTTCTAAACAATAGATTTATTAAAATGTGATTTTTCTTGGGAGACCCAAGCTTATCAACACATCACCGTGATCATTCTCTATCATGAATGAATGGAGGTATGAATATGGAATGGGCAGAAAGTATTTAAAACGGTTGCAATTGGTGACTGACGTGGACATTAGCAATGCAAGTCAACAAGAGATCATTTATTATATTCACATTATACCAAAAAAATAGCAAGTATTCTAATTTGTTCTTGTTCTGATGCAACAAAAGTTGAAGATGGTAAGCAAAGCGGCATGTCAGCCACAGTCGCTGTCTTTTGTGAATGAATCGAAAGGAAAGTTGACACTGCAATGAAATGCTTATTACTGGTTCTCCTCTCTTGAAAATCCACGATGCTTCAATCAATCCGTCTTTTTTCCATTCCGTCATTCAGAACAGAAATCTCAGGCACTTGAGTCGTCGGTTCACATCTTTCCATCCATCCATCTGCTTCATTTTGATTTACTCATTTTATGCACAAAGCACACTTGTTTAGGTGCCAGTACAAAAATGGAATGCACTTTATGGCCAACATTTTTATCTGCTTCACTTGAGATTTTTTCAAAAACTCACTACCAATTCCATCTCGCATTTATAGTAAGGCATTTATCAAGCACCTCATTATTATTCATCATACGTTACGCATCACTTTTGATTTCATTATTTGCTTACGGTTATGTTTACGTAAGTTACGTACAAAGAGAGATGATGCTGTTATTTGCATGTGAAAATGAAGAAACAATAGCACGCAAGGCTAAGCAAAACTTTACTTGACTTGAACTTTTTAATGCATTCGAGAAACAAATTATTATACAACACATTTTTCGTGCTCTTGTGATGCGATGATGCGAATGAAACTTTTTAAAAAACCAACTCCTAAATCTGAACTAATATGTTTAGTGCGTAAGTAGGTAGATGATGGAGCACAACGCCTAAAATATTTTTTTACTTTAACATATGTATTATATTATACAATGAAGTAGTCACAGTCGTCGCCTCGTCTCCCCCTCCCTTTTGCCACTGCTCCAGCACCATTCTAAACTTTTCTCGTTGTTTCGTGCTGGCCTTCGCCTCCAAAATATCACGCGCTACACAGTTAACTGCTACAATCGTTTTCATATTGCTGACTGAGTTTAGGACACGATTTTATGATGATGTGTGCGGATGAAAAGAGATTTGCTCTTATTATTATGCAATTTTTTTCTGGTCGAGTGACCGATGAGTACTAACTATTAAAAAGACAATGTTGGTGTTGATTTCAAATTGTGGAGTGTGTAATGCGATGTGATGTGATAAATGCTGTTGCATATGTTACTCCTAATTTGTTAAAACAAAATTGATATCACATCACATTCTCTCACATAATACAATATCAATATGCACATGGGTGAAAAGGCGAGGCACTCATGGAAAATGGAAATGGCAACTCCTCCAAAATATCTCTTATCTCGATCTGACGAATATTTAAATATTATTATTGATTGTCGTGTGATACACTAGAACCGATAATAACGTCTCAGTTGGTTAGCTAGTAGTACAGCAAGATAATGTCAACCGCGTTGCACGCGTGAATCCATTTGACCGTAGGCATATTTTGTAGTGAGCAAAATCAGAGAAATCTTACAGGATGAGGTTTGATGAGGCCGATTATTGTGCATGTGGCTCAAGCTGATTTGGTGGCGACATCGACATTCATGTTATCCTGTCCATTCATCTTTTCCACATTATTATGCTACTTGCTTCATCTCACTTCCCAAAAATAGAGGCAACGTGTTTATCTTTACTTGAACCTTTCAGAATAAATAATGGCGAGTTACTGTCATATTTGAAAAAAATCGTAGTGACGTGATAATCGTTGTAATAAATGTGAGCAAACTTTTGTCTCCTTGTCATTGCCATTACAGTCATTCAAAAATCAGACTTTGGAGGTTTTCATTTCACTTGAGCAACATTTTGCTTGTAGTATTGCGCTAATTCATTCAATGGTGGTGGCGATGATGATGATGATGGTAATAGGATGGATCGGATGATTTCAAAGGAAAGATAAACTGTTCAAGACAATGATCAGAATGAGGCAAAGGGAGATGCATTTTGCTACTTCATGAGCATTTTTGCTGTAAGTGATAATGATAAGAGGAGAGCTGGCTTGTAAGTTTTCAGCGAGTAAGCCAAAATTGAAAGTATCTTTGTACAATATGATGTTCATTTGAGTTACCAACCACAGAGGTATTGTGGTATCATGGTGTCGATATGATAAGATTCGCCGCATTTCAGTGTAGTTGGTTTCTTTGGTTGAAGTAAGTAAGTAGGTAGCAGAGGAAGTTGGTGCACCACCTGAATATTAAATAATATACATTTATACATATTTACAAGTATTTACTTTTCACTTACAAAGTAAAGTGAGTGAAGTGAAGCCATGGCAGCCCAACCTTGCAATTGGGGAACTGATTTTAAGTTAGACGCTTAAGCATCTTCATCGCCTCAGTCTCAAATCATCAATATCCCTCACCCTTCTCATCCATTCCAATTCCTTTTGATCGCTCATATTTCACTTCAGTTCTTACCTGAGTGATTTCAGACAAACATGCCTAGATAAGCTCAGGTACAATTTCAATTCAAATTCAATGTATGGTGAGCGAAATAATTATTTGTAAGTAAGACAAGATTAATTCAAAATTGAAAGGAAGAGAAGTGAGATTGTATAAAAATCAGGAAAAAAATACCAAAATATAATACAAAGTCAGTCAGAGTCAAATGATGAGGGTGGTAGGAGAGTTGTATTTTGATTATAACGTAACACCTTTGAAAACTATTTTGAAACGTTTCTTCCTGCAAATCACTCCACTACTCTTCCTTCTGACTTTCTGAGTTTCTTTCTTGGTGTTGTTGGTGGTGGGGAAGATGATAATGGTAATGATAATATAAAATATAAATGTAAGATCACATCTTTTCATCAACTCAATCAGTATTATTATTATTATTAGAGCTATTATTATTCTATTATGTTAAATGGTCCTCGTGTGTTTGTGAGGAATTTTTCTTTGCGCTTGTGAGTTTCATCGAGTAAGCAAGACAAGGGAAGGCAGGTGAGAAGCCATAGTTTTATTTCTTCCTTTCAGACTCGCTCACGCAGGTAAAAATTTGCTCTTTCTCGTGGAGAAGACGGTCAAACTTGATCCTTTTAAAAGATTACAGATTTTTATTAACATTTTCTATATAATTTGTGGAGAGTGCGAGTGAATGAGTGAATGAGAACGAAAAAAGAACAAAGCAACGTGGTCTATGCAGGCTAAAGTAACAATACACTTTAACACTCTACAATCGTCAGCACCCATCATTTATGAATTCATATTGGTGGTAAACGGTTCGTTTGGAGTTAATGGTGTTGCTTTTCGTATTGTTTTACTGGCAGTGGCATCAAATTTAGTAAAGATTAAAAACAGAAGCATCAGTATTGAATTAAACAGCAGCGTGATTATTTGGTGTGTAGAAATAATTGAATGCATTATGAAGTGATAAGTAAGAAAAAATTTAACAGTGAAGTGAGCCGTGTTATAGTCAATAGTGGCTGCCGTACATAGACGATAAACGGGTGAAGAATTAGGAAAAGAAAAAATCAAAAGTGAAGCGTAATAAATAGCTGACTGAGAATATAAAATAAAATACTGAGCAATTGGCGTATCTGCGTATAATGAAAGAGCTATTTGATTGAGTACTCCACTGTTACGCTACTATACCCGACCTACGCAAAATTTGCTGAATGTAAATTATCAATTTGATGAATTGTTTGTATCTCTTTGAATACCGAAGCAAAGCGCTTTACACATTTTAATATAGTGCAAATTGTGAGGGCAGAAGAGGCAGACGGCTTTTTTACGAAAGATTGTGAACAGTTTTTGCCCTTTAAGTCTTTCACAAAGTGACGGCTACATTAAACTGGTGTAAAAAGAAAAATAATAGAAAAAATAGAGCTGGACATAAATGAAACGAAAAAAATGTGTGTGCCTTTAAAGCTATTATTATTGTGAAATTGATTTATCTTTTAATATATTTACCACCTGCCGTTAGCCCACCTGGAGATTTTAATAAAATTGATTTGTGGCATTTAATCCGCCTGTTTGGCGGCTACCGGAGTGTGGAGTGATTAGAGACGGAGACACGGATTTGCGAAAATCAAATTGGTTTAATTATGCTTCAAAAATATTGACAGGTAGTTAAATTGAAAAGGGGAAAGTTCATTGAAATAGAAAACACGTTTTTATGAGTGTTTATTAAAAAGCAAGTGATCAAAAGTTGCTGAAAGTGCTTTTAAATATGAATCTTGAAAATTGAAAGGCGTTTACACGTAGTTCTTGAGTATCACGCAGTGTGTTTTTATTGCCGCTCCATAACATTCTTGAAAGTTTCATTCTGCCATTAGTGCCATTAATTGTAGGCTGCTGCTTTTAGGCAGAAAATTCCTAGATAAAATGATATAATACAAGGTAACAAGTGAGCTATGATTATGATTACCAATGATGAATATTGTGATTGTGTTTGTTAAATTCGTCCTATAATTTGCGGGGACATAACAATTGACAATTATAATTAAAGATAATTATAGGAGAAGAAGGTGCAAACTGAGTAAAAGCAATTAACTCGCAATTAGTTTAGTTAAGATAATCTGTCAGCGATCGCAAACAGCCTCACCATGCGACGCCGAGGCAAACACTATCAAGCAGTGAGTTTAGAAAGTATCCTGCCGTACGACGAGTATCTCCGTGGTTTTACACAAGTACAAGTGGGGGTGGGCATTTCCCGTTTTGGTAAGAAGTCTCACTCAAAAATTTTTCATGCAAACTGCCATAATCATAAATAATACAAATTGTGCCTCACTTTGTGCTCTAGTACAGCAATTATCATTGAAAAGTCACCATTAGAAAGATAAATGCTGTTGTCTGTGTAGAAATGGCAAACTTGTCAGCAAGATCGTATCTTGTCCTACACTGTCCACTTCTCCGTTATTTACAAATTCACGTTTTCCCAACGCACAATGGAAAAACAAATCAAGACATGTACCTAATAGTAAATGTGCCATTTGTAAAACGTGCGTAAAGTGGCTATTGTGTCTTCCTGCTAGTGAATGGCGAGCGTTTAAAATTCGCAGAGAAAATGGATGATTTACTGTTATCCCGTAAAAGATTTTTTTTTTTGCAATTGTCAATGACTCCCAAAAATGTTATTTGTTTTTTTTTTCTTCTTTTTGAAATACTTTATGTAAGAAGTCGTTTAGTTTCTAATTGTCTCGTTCGTGGTTGTTACCAATCCTACATTTTTAAAATAACAAATATAGTGGCATCTCACTGTGACAAGGCGTTTCTTCTATGAAGTCTTGGTCGAATAAATAACAGGATCCCTCCGTGAATTTTGTGCAAAAATCATTTGCATGTTGCAAGCAAGCAGTGAACAATTGCGTGGGCGGTTGTACCTCTTGTTTCTTTTTAATCGTAAAATCGTTTCTCTAGTGGCCATTATTATGCGTCGCATGATAAAGATCCTGCTAATGTAGGGACAACGTATGAATCTCAAATTTGCCTATTAATACATCGTTCATATTCAGCCTATCACCCTAAAGTATTGTCATCATTACCATCATTAGCATTAGCCCATCAAAGATTTCCCAATACAATTACATCTTTATTTAGGTGACAATGACAAGATTTCTGCTAAATATGACAAGCTCTGGCTGTAGTTTAGTGTCAGTCAAACAAACGGAACAAAGGAAAAGTTTCGATAGGAAACGTCTTGCATCCCTATGACATTGCATTCAATTCCTCAGAGCAAATAAAAAATACATCCGTTCTCACTAACCCCATTTATGTCAAGGGACAATAAATAATAATCGGAACAAAGAGTATTTTACATATAACTTAGACACTAAACGATTCCAAAATGGAGAGACGTCACTAATCAACTAATCACTATTCAAGAGCCTCGACAGAAGCAAAAAATTACATGTGTTCCTTTAACAATACGATTATGTACGTTTATCAATCGCATTGCAATCATCATCAACAAAGAACAGGATGAGTCGATCTGATCGCGACTTTCTGCACTGGAAGTGTCGTAAATCATGCCAAATATTACATTTGGTGTCCATGCGACATGAATTACTAATCTAATAACAAAGTTTACACTCGTAATAACCTTATTAAAAAGGAATGCAAGTGTAAATAAAAATGAAGATAAAAAGATGTGCGCATGGCAAAATTTGCGCCGCAGCTTTTCTTAGAACAGAGCTGATCATGATCAGAACAACAGGAGGCAGGCGAAGAGAAAAACAAACAAATAAACGGAAGAAGGGGCCGTGAATTGACTTCCCATTTGATCTGATCCGTCCTCTCTATATTAATATAAATAAATTCCAAGCTACTTAAATGACGATCCTAGAGAGCAACTCTCCCGATTAGGACAATCTCGATTACTTGATCTGTTTTCATAAATCTTGAGTAATAAAAATAAAGTAAGAAAAAAGACGCAAACAGTTTATATAATTTCTCCCCTGTTTGCCATCTTATGAGATATCATGACTGACATGACGTCCATGTTGCATTGCTATGATGACTATGCTGTGGCGCATGGACGATTCGTGCTGCTGATAACACGCATTAGGTCGACTTAAGTAAGCTTGCTCAAACAACTCGGCAAATATTTACTAGCATTGTACTTGATTCTTGTTAAGTTGCGACATAACTGGCGTGGGAAGATATTTTTTCTACTCCTTGCTTCCAAACATACGTCTCTCCTTACAACAATGGATTTACACGTATTTATTTTGTAAAATATGCAATAAAAACAACTTTTTACTTTAGTCTCGCTCACACGGGCTTGTCAAGCGAATAGCTTATTAAATTTCAACCATTGTAGGCTGAGAAATGGCGATATTTTTTACTCTGTCAATTCAACTGCAGTAAACACTGGAGGATGCTTTTTTTCTGTTTCTTGGCTGCTTTAGTTCAAATTCTTGTTTGCAGCAGAATTGGCGATAATGCGGTGGCGGGGGCAGCATAAAATTTTAATTTGTGCTACAAACAAGACGCGTATTTTTGGAAATAAAATGTTTCTACAGGCACTTTTCTGTCGCCAGTCCAATTTAATACAGATGTTCTACCGCGACTGATTGACTGATACGATGATTAGTCTATTATTACGAAAATGTAAGCATCACAAACTGCTAAGTGATTGCCTTATGATTATGATGGAAAAATCATGTTCTTCTGTTAAATTGTGAAGCAGTAAATCTGGGCAGATTTTATTACCTTTCAAGCTTCACTTAGTTACGCTGCCCTGACACGTAAAAATATTGCAGAGATGCACACAGTCACGACATGCCCACTTTTCGTTCTTGTCTTTCATAATTCTGGGGAAAAGGGCTGCATTTTACTTTATTATGCTGGATAACGATAAATCGTGTGATGCGCCCTAATGCTTTTGGGGCTGATTTCTTGATTCCATTTTTATATGGAGATATGTCACATTAAGGAAAATTTTATAGATTCTACGAAGCAAATGTGCTTTGGAGTCCAACATAAAAATTAATAAAATAACAACTTTATAGTAACTGAAAACACGTTTTTTCTTACTTTAGAGCTTAAATTTTTATAATTTGTTTTACACGTGAAATTTAATGCTTCATTGTTCTATGTACCTGGAGAAGATTAAGTTTAGAGACATTTAGATATTTTTGGAAATAGGCCTTGGAAACGTTCTGCTAGAATACTTGTTATAAATGCAAAATTGTTTTGCTCATGTAGGCTGGCTGGCAAGCTACGTGCATTTTTACGACGCTTTGTCAGAAAAGTAGTAAAAATTCATGAAATAACATTAGAACACGCGTGTTCATCATTTGTTACAAACAAACAGCACACATAAATACAGAGAGGAAAAAAATTCCTTTGAGAAATCTGGATTTGGAGAAATATGCCGTAAAAATAAATTCCTAACCTACGTTCGAAATTTATGGATTGAGGCCCGGCTCCCTGACCTGGTCTCGTGGTGTGCTAATTGCGTTAGTGTCTTTGCAGACACAACGTAAACTTTTCATACTTTGATTGATATCCTTCTCTTGTTGATTTGATGAGAACGAGAACGAAACGATTGTAAAAACGTTGAGATATTTTCAAGTAGGTGGACGAAATTTATGTCCTGTGGAAATCATAAACACTCTACTCTAGAAAGAAGTCGCTGCATCCTCTCCCTCTGAAAACAGTCTCAGCCAGTTAACTTGATGGAAATACTGCCAACTTATATTTCGTTATGCGTTTTCTAGTTGTTGACCAATTTGGAATGTTTATATTCTATAATCGTGATGAAGTGGATGGCTCGGGAGGAATCCTGAAATCTATTTATGTATGTATGTAGATTTTGTGTTCGAGACACGCCAAAAAGAGCGCAAATAAAATATTGCAATAAGTAGGGTCATATTTAGAATATTTTGTCTACGTCACTTAAAGAAATTTGTATTATGATTGTGAATGAATGATATGATATTTGTCTTCACGACGATATTTTTTCTGCGAATGTTCAGTCCCAAGTGCACACAAATTTGCTAATGTGCGGCTGTATTGTATAATAAGTAGGTCTAAGTAATAATAATAATACGTTATTATTGTTATGTGTGTGTGTGGCAAAAACAATGCCCATCCTGATGACTAATATTATTTGCAAAATTGCCGTCTTCATCTCGTAATGGTGATGTATCTGTGTTTTTTGGTTAACTATTTGCGACAAGGTGGGCCTGATTTTGATAAAAAAAGAGTAATTTGTTGTGATGCTATTACATTATATAAATAGGTATCTTTGTTGTGGGTCTAACCAATAAATAAATGAGGTACACTGAAACGAAATGATTTGCTTACACTTTAAAGACAGCATGATAAACTTTTACATGTGTAATCTGTCTCATATTTTGTAACTGTGCGTTACTGGTATATTTTAAATGCGATGAGACGATTCGACTTACTTTACATCGCCGACATCGAGATTATACCTAAAGTAGAAAGCGAAGCATGTTCATGGCTCACTCACGTAATATTTCTTATTGTATTTGTTTGCAACGTTTTTTATTGTCGCTGTTATAAATGGTATCGTTTTGCAGTGATGGATGGAAGACACGAGACAATATAGATTTCCATGATGGTGTTGGTGATGGTTATGGTGACGCTAGTCATCTGATGAAGTTGTAGTCTCTAAACTTACTTTTTAGTGGGATCACTTTCTGTGACTTTTTTGGTCGTCTCAAATGAAAATCCTCTTTATCTTACAACGCTCATCGAGTTAGTTGAGCAGTTTACCTTGCTCGATGCACATGTCTTTAATCTTTATCTCTTGTGGCTTTTTAAGTGAGTGAGTGAGAGGGCCTGTGAAAAGTGACTTTCTGCTTGTTTACAATTGGGCTTTTCGATTGTTATTTGCCTTATTTGTGGGATATTCTCTGAGATCCTTTCTGTTAATTTACGTGACTCATTCATTCATAATTTCGGAGAGGATCTTTGTTGGCAGTTACTACACCAGAGAATAAACCCTTGGTGTGTAGTTTATTGCAGATTACTTGAACGTTGTAGTTCTTTGTCATTTATGTTTTGCGGTGGAGTCCGAACAGTGCACAGAAAACAGCTTGTCACGAGAGTCAATCAAAATCGAGCAAGTGAAGATTGTTAGAAGTAGTAGTAAGAAGAAAGTTTCTTCGCTGACATCTATAAATTGAGTTTCCGCTGTGTGACAGACTGGTGCCTGTGCCAGGGTACCCTTTGGAGACGTTCTAACTAAAATGCACTTTTCGTGCCACTTTCATCGGCATTTTACTTTGCTGAACTTTTGGACATATTTCTTCCGAGGTAAGAAGGAAAAACGAAGAAACTCTCTCCTACTAATGCTAACTAGCCGCATTCATTCATTCCTGCACAAGTGTAAAATAATGGTTTTAAAAGTTGCATTAATGCATATTATTTATTGCATTGTACACGGATAATTTAGAGAAATGGAATCGAATTGTATGAATGTTTTAAATTTGTCTGTTCTGAATAATAACATTTTACATCAAACTTGCTGATTATTAAAGCCAAAGCTTGTTAAGCCTGAATTTTGCTGAATGACTTCCAGTGACCGGTTGAGTTAGTTGTAAATCACGGATGGTCTGACCACATCAGAATCGGGAGTGCCTGGATATCGTGCGGAGGAAGGGTGCTCTGCAGGGAATCCATTTATAAGATCCAAGGCGATATCCTCGCGTGTCTCCAACAGCTCAAGCAGCTCCTTGGAGTTCCTTATTTCGGACTCCGATTTCCTGGGAAATAAAAATATTATGTCAGTGCAACTCGAAAATTTTGAGTGGGTGTGAATAGGCTGAACTATATTTTTAATAGAATAATTGGTAAAGTTGGAAAAGTAATTAAAATGAAATAGGTTTCTATCATGGACTTTCTTACTTCTTGACAATCTTAATTGCCTTTTTCTTGATCTCTCGGTAGTGGAACATTTTTGGGTACTGCAACATGGCCGCAAGGTCCTCCGTTGTAAAGACACTTTCATCAGCAGACATGATGAGATCGTACAGATAGGCACGAAACACTGCGAAATCATAGTGAACAGCATGCGGGAGCGTAGCTAGAGCCAGGGAAATATTGGAAGCAGTCACCCGATCATTGTACTTGACGAAGCGCATAATTGTCTGAATAACAACCCCAGTGGTATATGTCATGTGCAATAATTGACCGTCAGGCAATCTTCGAGCCGATCGGGCAAGTCGGATGCAGTTCTCTGTAAACAAGTTTAAAGCAGCGGTTAACAGGCTCCTGAAAATGCATTTCGGTTTTCGGTTCAAACTTTACCTTGAAGGAGCTGACGATTAATAAGGAAGAGCACTTCGTCATACGAGGAGATGCGAACTTCCTCGCGTGTCATCTCATTAGCAATTTCTTTATTGAGGATGGAGGATGCACTGTCAGAATCCATCGCGAGAGAGCAGGTCAAATACCCTGCAGCCCAGAAGTAGAGGTCTCCAAAATTCGCAATTAACTCATCAAGGTCATCCTTGAGCAACAACTTTTTTGGTTGACCTTCCTCGTCAATTTCCAGTTGAACTGTGAAACAAGTATAAAATTAAGTTTGTGCACCTCACCTAGGTATGACATAATTATGAAACGATGTGACTCGCGTTCTAGTGGCGTTCGGGTTAACTTCATGAATTGGAACTGTTGTCTACATACCAGCCAATTCCTTTGTTGAGCATTTCTTGGTTCCATAGAGAATCTTTAAGTTGAGAGTTGTCACGCACAAAGATTGCAGTGAATCCTGTTTGTTGGGTTGAATGTTAATCCACACTCCTTCCTGGCATTTAAACAACATGATTTTGCTGTAAATTATGAAAATTCAAATAAAACGATCGCATTAGTAAATGAGGTCAATTAAATTAAATAGCAAATTAATTGAACGGTAGACTTACACTGGGCTCATGAGTTCGAGAATTCTCATGGACAAGTAGCTTATGATGTCACCAGCCTTTTCTGGTACCAAGTAAAGGTTTGCATGATAAACATCGTCTTCAGCTGTCTCGGTTTCAAAAATCCGCTTGAATAACACCGTTGACCAGGGCGAGTAACAAAATTCGCTGGTGATAGCCGGTCGTCTGTCCTCCTCCCTCTCGAAGATGGTAGCTAACTTTGACTTCAATTAAATATTATCTTATTAATTTTGAATCCGGGCTTAACGATGGTAAATTCTTTAACTTAATTTCAATAGTTATTTGTTACCCAAAACGGCATCTTCTTTGTTCAGTTACAATCCAGTTTTAGACCTCCGCTTTTAATGTTGAAGATCGGGTGGTTCCAGGGAATTTAACTGTCCGCTTTAAATAGTATCTGCAATTTACGACAAGTTCCAACGCCAAATCAGCTGCTTAATAATGGATTGGCAAGGTAAAACCTAAAGGGCTTTTAACATTAAAGAAAGATGAATTTAATTGCGTCTTAACAAAAGAACAATAATGGGTTTAAGAAAGTAAAATCAAATATCAATTCTCTAAAGCAGTTAATTGACAATTGGCAATTAGTAAATAACCGTAAAACGATGCCTAAAAATGATTTGCCTCAAGTTCTGCTGAAATCAAACAATGATATTTAACTTTAATTTAATTTAAAACGTGATCCTGATCACGTTCAACTTCGAAGTTATGACTGATGACTATGACTATCATCAAAAAGTACTAAAATTCTCCCGAAATTGCACAGATGACGATAATGATCTTTGTTTTGTGTTGTCATGTGTGCGTAAACACGTAGGTTTCCCGAATATCCGAAGAAATAGAAAAATAATTACCTAAATGAGAATTGCGTTTAACCTTGCTCCGGCTCCAAAGTTAAAAAGTAAATACCAAAAGCAAAAATTTTGTTAGTTTTCTGATACTTTAAAGCCAAAGCAGCTATTAATTATTTAATTGGAAGTGTACTGTGTTACGATGGAGTATAAACAATTCTCGTAAATATTTAACTATTTCTACGCCAGAGTCGTCAGATGATTTGAATTGACTTTTTTGAAAAGAAAAAAATATTGAAGGTCAGCTCAGCTGGTGACCTTATTGACTTGATATTGTAACCATGACAATGCATATGCGACGGGCAATTTACTTACTAAATAATAAATAAAACTGACATAAAATAAGCCAGAGAAGGAGGAAAATTGAAGAATTTACCATTCAAACAAAACCAGGTGTCCCAAAATTGAGCAATTAGTAACTAAAACGTACTAACTTAAGTGTAATATTAAATTAAGTTTCAGTTACTAATTGCTCAATATAATGTGGTGGTAAACGCGATTTTATTGCAGCAAGAGTAACTTTTGAATGGTCATTTCTACATCTGACATCTGACCGTGTCGAATTTCTCAATGGGGCAAAATGATTCGATGATCGAATTTCGATCGCAAACCTGATGAAACTGAAAGATGCAGTTTTTTGGTGGCGCTTTTCTTATCGATGCTGCAGAGCCCTCTCAAGAAAAGTGGCAGATCCAACACGTCACAGTCGAACGACCACCGTTCAGCTATTCTCTACTTTGTTTCGAGGACTTTGAAATGGTGGAGACGGCAGTCAAAGGATGGCGCTGATATTGCCCCGTCACTTCGTTTGGCTTCGCTAAAGCTTCTCTTATGCTTTGTAGAGTCATTCACTTCATCAACTCATGATAAATAACATTAGCAAAGTATGTAAAGTAATGAATGACAATGAGTAATGAATAATAATATTTTGTCTTCGAGGGAAGTTTTTCTTTTTTGTGATTTTATTATTGTAACAGTAACAACTCTATGAGGATGAGATGCATTTTGACATGAAATGGGATTTTACAATGACAATGTGGTCATAGCAATAGATGAAAAGACAGTCTTCAATTTTCGAGAGTGGACGAACTTGTTCTATGTGAAAAACGATTTACACGGGATATTGTCAAAGCTTAAAAAAATGCCGAGTAGACGCTCGACGTCACAGTTGATTGGTGTCTGTCTGGCTGAAGATTTTTTATTTTTGAATGGTGTTTTAGCACAGCAGTAGTTAACAAGTCTAGTGACAACGAAATGTTCTCGGATGACACTTTCCTGTCTTTGAAAATTAGCTGGCCCATGCATTAGATTAAACTTGTAGAAGCAAGTTGGTTTGAGAATGATGACCAGCCAAATCATCCCGTAAAGCCAATTACATTTTCTGGGTTTCCCCAGTCGGGTTTCGGGATGATGCGGAATGCACGATCTGAAAAAAAAAAACATATAAAGTTTATAAAGGACGTGAACAAGAAAACTATGTTGGCATCATTATTTATTCCGCAATTAGTGTCAAATACTTATTTATGTTACAATTGTTCTGTGATTTCTGCAATTATATAGGGAAATTGACCTTTTAAGCACGTGCCTTCTCACTTCCGATTGTAGTAGTAGGTCATCAATCCTTTTTATATTCACAGCTTCCGATTTGGCCAGTTTAAGCCAGTTACTTAATGAATAACGCAACGCTATTTTACTTCTTGTATTTAAATATAGTATTAAAAATGGAATTATTCAAATTCTCAAATTAATTACTACAATTATAATATGTCTCCTAATACCTACTATTGCTACCAGTTTCATATTACACCATCATCAAAATGCTACCATTGTTAATTGAATTAGAATACTTCCTTTTATTTATTTGTTTATATAATACAAGAAAAGGCCACCGGCCGAAGGCCGGTAAAAATCAATAAAATCTGTCTCTTAACAAATAGAAATACTACAGATAAAGTAAAAATAAGTAAGATAAATACACATATAGATTTACTAAAGTGTAACTTACACCAAAAACAATTGAAAAGTATGATCAGTCCCAGCTGTCATTATCTTTCGTCTCAACAGAAACGCAGAGAAATCTAATGAAAAGTCAAAAGTCAGTTGAGAGAACGCGAAAGAAGTGACGATTGAGGAAGAACGTCCCCTTTTACCTTAATTGTAGCTTACCAAGTTGATAAAAATGTTAATATTTCAACAGCAACAATTAGTCATAATTAAAAGTAATGACAAATTACAACTACCTCGCTGTTTAGATGACTGTTTAAGTGACATCCGTTTTCTTTTAATTTTTTTATTTGCATAAATTGCGTATTTGCTTGCTACATAATATGCGAATCTGAAAAAATACAATGTATAAAAATAATCCATTCATTGTTTAAAAATAGAAGCGGTAGAACGAGTATATGTAAATAGTTATGAACAGGACATTTCCTGTAGCAACTTAATTTGCAATATCGAATTTTTTTTAAATACTTGACAGTCACTTATCTGAACTTACAATCTGTATCGTTCGTTACACACCGTTTATCTTGCTTAGGATCTTGTAAAAATGTCTATTAAAAACTGTCTACATGACGTTGTCGACGACAACGGACAGAGAAAAGGCAGTGGATTGATAAGTCGTGTGTCGCCCATTTTAACTCATTTTTTACACACGCACTACAACACGTAAAATCAAAGGGATTGCTTTACGAAATGAACGATAAGGAATTATAGAGAGCTCTATTCTATTTCCGTTTGTTCAATGCAGAAAAAACCTTCGCCACTGTCAACCGCGTGGTGTGTGTGGTGTAATGTCCTACATTATCAGCACGGGATAAGAAGTAAAAACAGTGTGCTCATAGTAAATGAGTTAATTCGCAAGCTGAAACGCATATTGGTAAGGGTGTTCACGTGCGCGCACTGCAATTTGGTGGCTTAACGGCATCCTTATTATTGCATTATTTCTAAACTGAATCCTGTTAAGCAGAATTTCTGCCAAATCTCTGTTGTCACGTTGGTATGATTCTATACTGCTGTGACTTGAGACATTTTCACCTAGTCATAAATTCGTGAGGCAATATTATTATTATAACTCAATAGGTAAGTGATGGTTTGTGTAAGTAATAATTCCAAACTAAGAAATCATGCGTCTGACTTGCGTTAAGTCACTGCTGACACCATCGAGTTGGTTGGGTTTGCATTTCTTAATAGTAAATCATTGCTTATGACAATAAAGTTGCATCACTTCATTATGTACATCTTCTTAATGGAATATTGAACAACAATGATTTCGTCTTCCTATAATGACACTTTACAGTAATGCATAACAAAACTTGCAGAAATTGCTAAAGGTATGTATACATCTAGGAGAATATTGTTTGAAAGGCATTTTATTTAATATTTAATGTACATTCGTACTTTCCGATAATTCATGCCAGTGTGTCAGTGATGTTTTATTGTTTCCCCGACTTGATAATTGAGGCACTATCGAAAGTAGGTTTAAAAATATACATGACTTCTAACTCAAACATTTTATCTCATTGCCTACATTATTAAAAGGATTAGCTGATTAGGTTCTGGTGCCGAAAACGCGGCATGCAATTGCTTTTTTACTAACAAAGCGCAGTGTGCCGGCATCCATAGTTGAGAATCGAATTTTTGTTGGTGTCGTCAGTTCCTTCTTTGAAGTTTTTTCGCTGGTAAACTGATAAAGAGAAGTGGATGATGGATTTAGCACTCACACACACTACTAAATTTGCCGACGATGAGGAAATGTGCAATCTACACCAAGCTAATATTATAAAATGGTTCAACTGATTACGATAGATAATAATAAGGTGAATGCGCGTTATAAATCTTCTCAAATCAGCCCTCAGTGACAGGCGAGAAAGAACGACATGAAAAAAGGCTAAACGGAAAAAGGAACTCTTTGCTAAAAATTGGTTTTTTGTTTGAAGTCAAGTCTACAAGTAGTTTTATGCAAACTTTCATTCTGTACTCTTCAACGTGTCTTCAACTCTAATACCATCGTTATAAATGCTATTGTCAAAAATAAATTTGAGAAAGTGTAATTCCTAACAGCCGTTAATTCTTATATGAAATTGGTAGAACTTTTTGTCACATTCTGAAGGATTTACGGATAATGTTCGGTACGGAAGTGTTCGCTGTTAGAAATGCACAAAACTCTCTAAAACGTACCCGAAGATTACATAAGAATCATTTGAAGGGTGAAATCAAAGGAACATGATTTATGTGATTATTGCTGTCCTGGTCACATGGCGATGTAAAAAAGTGCTATTTTAAAAATTACCGTAATTCGCTCCTAGGAGTACAGATATTTTGAATTTGGTGAGAGTCGCGACAAAATTGCCCTATTCATGTTACTCATATAATCAAAGTTTTTTTCTCATGTAACGGAAAGTAGTGCAACGCACTTCTGAATATTTAACATAATAGTTCATGTTCAAAGGTTGTACCCATTCAATTTTACAAATTGAAGGATGTACCTATACTCAAATATATGCAGAAATGAAATCGAAATATTTTTTCTTGACAAGCTTGAGATAATTTTTTTCTTAGATATTTTGAAATCTAGTTGTACGACAAACAAGTGGAGATTAAAATCAGTAAATCCGCTGTGTTCACTGCACACATGCCATCATTGCCAGAATCAAGATTGTCACTTTAGATTAGCTATTGTAGAATAGGTGTCATCTATGCATAAATTTCAACTACATCATTGTCATCGTCGTCATCATGACGACTTTCAACAATCATTACAGATTTTTAGTCGCGTTAATGTCGTACGGAACAAGCTACATTGCAATTTTGTCTTTCCGTTCACACTTGTGAAAATTATTACCTGTGACACTTGTATTATTATTTTTGGAGAAAAACTCAGATGACAAAAATTCTCCCATGTTTACATCAGCGGCTCTTTCTTCTTCTTTTCAGATCTTACTCGTACATTGAGATAAGAGCGAGGCATCCACAATTTTTATGTAATTGTTAGCCCCAATGCTGATTACATACTAGTGGTCATTGCCAGCATTCCGTCTTAATCATTTTCAGCCAGCCGTTTTTAATGGTTGAGAGTTGTAATGATGAACATAATAATAGTAATAAGTCTTGGTGATAATGGCGTTTTTGCATCATACTGTAGTACACTAACGACGAATAATGCCTGTTCCTTTTGAATCTTCCAAGTTATAGCAACCTAACGATTCTCTGGGGACTCCGGGACAAAGACTAATTGAGAATATTTGAGTAACTGGTTTCTATGCCTATTTGTTCTGAAGATGTACACACATCAGAGCATTTGGTCAATTTATATAGTCTCCATTTAAAATTGCATTTATCTACCAACCATGAACTCGTGCTCCAAAATCTGAAATTTTGCATGCCATGCCGAATAAAGTAACGTAACAGCGGCTGTTTAGATTTTGGAGAGATGATCATGTTCATATATGTAAAGGGTGATAATTGTGATGACATTATTTTTATTGCAAACTTACAGCTTAAGTGGCGGTCGCAGTTCAGTGAAACTGAAGATTGTGATTTGTATTCCTTTTCCTAGATGTCTAAAGAGTTAAGAGTACCGACAGCGCAAATTTGACATTGGTAGTAATTGTGTAGGTGAAATATGGCTCACCTGCTCATTCACAAGCAGGCAATAAGTAATAATGATGGGCGCCACTACAGTTATCGTAATGATAGAGTGTGGTCCACTGAACTTAGCATTTACTTACGAAAATTCGCAAGTGTAATGCAATTTAAAGTCCTGAATTGAAAATCGTGTGGATGCATTATAACTCTGTCGCTAGATTATTTACTAGTATTGTACATCTCAGCTTTGATAACTTCAAAAATGCAGTGATAAAATTCATGTTTTGAAAATATTTTTTCAGCCAATTTCTTTCACGTTTGGTCACGAAATCAAAAGGGAAAACAATAAACAAGAGAGAACGTTGGTGGCTAATGCTGATCTGATAGCAACTTTGCTTTCATTTCGGTAATAAAAAATTAGGAGCAGATCGAGAATGAATAAGATGTAGTGTTCTGTCTGTTCTGTGTTCTTATTTGGTTCAAGTTACAGTGATAATTGTTTCACTTTAGAATTTGATTAGTTAATTAAGAGGGAGGAGGAAAGAGAAAGAGTAATTAATCAATCAGTAACTGGCTTCTCTAATGGTTATAACCATCCCATGTGAGAATGCGCCGTCTCTACGGCGAATCTAATGGCTCGAAGGTTTCAATTCGTAATTGAAGCTGGACTTCATTAATCAATCGAGAAAACGATGGCGAAAACGCTAGTGTAACTGGTATGGTTTCTTTTACCAAAACTTGTTCCTGTGTCATGTCTACCGACACGTTTCTCTAATGAGAGTAATAAACTGATTTGCTCCTCGAATCACATTAATTTAAAGCTGAGGAAAAGCTACCATAAATTGTCGGAAATTCTTAGTTAAATAGCCAGCCGACTAAATTGAAATGAAATGTTTTTATCACTGCTCTTGAGTACGCTCCTCCTACTTTGAAAATCGACGTAGGCATTTTTTCATTTAAAAAAGCTCATCATCCATTTGCTTAATTTATTACATTAGAAAAAAAATATTAACAGAGAAAATGAAAATGTGATGGGATGGTGGTAAACGAATAATATGTTATATGTAATATTTATGTTTTATGAACAGTTACAAATATACAAAATGATCCTGTCAGTCTCTGATTTTGACAGTGAGACAATTTTTATAACATGACGCATTATGCATCTTCTGGCAAACAACAACAAGACGACTAATCATCCCCCCGTTTCCCTTCAGATGTCAAGGGAAGTGAACTAAATAATCATAGACACAGGAAAATTCATGATCTTATCAGAGTTGATCAACTTATGACAAGGGATATTATTTTGTAAATCACAACAACACAATAAAGGGAAAGAGTGAGAAAACTGAAACTTATCAGTGTTGTACTAGCTGTGCATGTCTTTGCAAAAAATACCCACATAACATAATTTATTTAACACTAGACTGTAACAATGATCGTTGTCGGTAATCCATTTTCTATCTGCCTATCTCCATCAATTTAATGTGGCACATTCTCACATCTTCCTTCTCTCACTCCAATCATTTTTCACGATTTTCATTGTGAAAGGCAGGTTGGTTGGTTTTTGCAGCATGGCGCTGCGCTGCGAGGACGTGTGACGTATTTATGTACATCATTGATCGTGTGAAACAGATATGAAGTTGATTATTTCATTGCCATATTAAATGTTTGATGAACTCTTAGAAAATATAATTTACTATTAAATTCTCATCCTGTAAATATGAGAAATGAGTCTCCAAATTGCGCGCAAATGCTCACAATCAGAAAGCCCTGCTAAGAACGATATTTATGTCCACTGCATCATTTAGCTCACTTATAAATTATGATTTGTGGACCAGTAGAGCAAAGTCATCATGGTAAGTGTTCCTCTTCCTTTTCCCTGCCGTAATGATGTGAGAAAGCCAGAGCCATATTTTTTCTTCTCGTGACTGACTGAGCTCGCAGTACCAGTTTCACTGATAATGGAGAAAAGGATAGATGGCTTATGATAATCATAAAATAGCTACCTATTAAAAGCAGCTGAAATAAATATCCACTTTTAATGTGCAACTGCAACAAAGAAAAATGTTTCCCTCATTTTGTGTCGAGTGCAAGCGGTAAAGAAAATGGTTTAACTTCTGTGGTTGCTTGGGTTAAGCTACTTTATAGATGATGCCTTTTGAAAAAGGACTTTGTTTCGTAAAAGCTTGCAACTCTGCTGTCCGATATTATTAGAGAGAAAAAGTTGCTTGAACCAAGCTAGTAAAATTCAGATCATTTTAAAATCTTCTTCTCTCTTCTGCTGATGTTTCCCATTGACTTGACTTTAATGCAAGCATGAAAACCCCACTCTCTGGTCAGTGCTCTTCTTCTTCTTCCTCCATTATTCCTTATCGCCATCATTGTGCAGGCAGAAACTATGTGGTCCATATCGGAACGTGGATCTTTAAAACTGGATGAATGAATTAAGCCGAGTTGTGAGTGAAACGATCTCAATATATGAGCAGGAGATAGAACTTTAAATGTGGGTTGTTGACAACAATCAAAAAGTAGAGGAGCACGAAGAGCAGATGTGACTTTGACCAAGTTGAAACACTAATAAAATGGACATTTTAAGTTGTTATCAGCGAACTTATAAAATGTAGCAAATGGATTACATTCTATGTACATAAGTGCATGTATATGTATTTATGTATACACTTTTGCAGCCTTTAACAGTCTTTTATGTATTTTCTCTTCAATATTTTCTATCATTTCACCTTCATTTCTCAATCTCATCGTCGATCGTTCAGCGTCGCTTTGTATTCTCCTCTTACAAACAAGCAGGCAAACAAACAAGATGCGCCTTGAAATGAAATGAGACTCATTTCTAATGGATTTTATGTGATTTTATGAATGGTTGTTATTTATTATTTACTTTGCCGAGAAACAAGCCCAATTCATAGAGTTTGCTGTTTGCTCATCACCATTATTTAAAAATTCACTGTGATGATGAGAGAGTAAAAGGCAAAGTCAAGTTAAGAGGGAAAATGATTATTATTAAGAACCTTTGATAATACCTAAAACTACAATTAACTTTATTGTTTGCTCCTTGGGTAGCTATTAAGTATCAGACCGGTTCCCTTTCAAAAGGGTAGACAAACCATTTAAATCTTTTTGATGGTGTGTAAAATCATGTAAAAGTTTCCTTTGCGAAACACACTCCAAATTTACTAAATAAAATGAATGAGTTAATAATATGCATAGCTAAATACAATGCATTCTCTTCTTGCGTCCACTCACGTTGATTGATGGTTATATTTAACAAAAATAAGTAGATTTTTTTTTCGGAAAATAATGCCAAAAATAGACGGGAGGCGCGTTTAAGAGTGACGTTTAAGTTTCTTTGGAGGAAATTTTATTGAAAATTTTGAAGATTAGTCCACTTTTGGTGGTAATAAAATAAATGATGATGCATTTCGTACAGTGGAAAGAGAAAGGCACAATCTTAAATGCTGATATGAAAGATTTGCTTTTAGTGATGAATCCATCTAAAAACTATGTGCATAGCGTTTGCCGTCTTTGCGGCACCTCCGGCATCTTGAAGTACTTTTCTTTCGACGTTAAAGCAGAATGAAAGTTCGCTTGTTTTTCTCAATGAAAACTTGATGATGTTTTTGAGAGTAGCCAGCCCCTAAAAATAACAATAATCCTGCTGAAAGCAAAATACTGATAAATATTTTCGTTCTTGTTGTGCTTTCGAATCCTTTGTTTTCATCGTTGAATGCACTCTATTATCATAATTCACCCTCATTAGGGAGTAAATGAATTATCGTACTTGTTAGTCGATGCAGTAGAATCAGAGTAAGATGCAATTATAAAGGTGGTTCCTAAGCCCTATGATCGACAACGTGCGACCGAGCGTGTAATTCATTCATAATTCAAAAGAAGGAAAGGCCCTGTTTTGTTTACTTGTCTGAATACGTACGCACGTACCTCATAATGTACACACGTCAATCATGAGAATGCGCTTCGTAATTATAATATTCTAATAGCACAATAATAATAATATATTATAATCACTAGGAGAATTTTTGATGCACAGAATTGGGTAAATCAACAGGCAGTGAAATACTAAAAAAGAAAGGCAGGAGAAGACGCAGGCGCAACCGTTTGATTACAAATTTAAAAAATGAGTCAGCGAAAGAATGATTGACCTACAGAAAGTATCTGCAAAGAATCTTCATGCAATAATTCAACTTTGTTTAAAATTTAAAATTTAAAGTGGACAGCTGAGATTATTAGTGTTAATTTGATATTTAAATCAGTAATAAATACATATGCATGACTTCCAATGATGAGACCACCATGAGATTTCCTTTTCGAGATGTACCCAGCCGACCAATGTCATCAGTCAACATTTAAAAATAATTGTTGTCTACAGAAGAACGTTTCTACGCAGGATGGACATACCTAAAGAAACAAGTGTTCAAGTTCAAATCTCTACACTCGAGTCAGTTTACATTGATGAATTGCTCAGGAAAAATATTTGCCAAAGGGTTTCAAACCACCAAACCTACCTATTCTGAGTTGTCGTGATTTGCAAAAAAAGTACAAAAAGAAACCATGTCGAATTATACATTCCCAAAAAACATTTTCAGTGCCGAAAGTTTATTGGCGGTCCCCAAAGTCTGTCACAAGATAAATCAGTTCGCCTTCACATTTCGTTTCCATTTTATACTCCATTTCGCCATAAATTAAAGACAAAAGGACATTGGAGGAGATAAACTGGAAATAATCATATCATAACAATAACAATCATAATAAGTGTCATAAAAACCGTAATATAATTACTTTTGTCGCAGTGATGAGCATAAATGGTGTGATGATTCGGTTGAGAAAATCCATTCGTCTCACTCACTCACTCGCCCATGCATTATTATTATTACCTAGTAGGAACGAGGCATCAGGTTCAGGTTAACTTGAACATAACAGTGACGAAAGAAAGAAATCGAGAAACTAACAATATAATTACTCCACTTGACTACATAGTACAGCAAACCAAAAATGTTAGATGGGTAACACTTTACGTTACGTGGGTAGTTACAATCTAATGTCGCCCTTTTTTATCATTTTTTGTTTCAAAACTGGCAAGATCAACATCGCAATCCGCAAAACCAACCCAAAGCATTGGTTTTTATCTTTCTGTGTGTAGAATTGTCATTCCAAAAATGACTGAACGACCAGATACTTGACACAAATTCATGTGTTTTCGCCAGGAGGGAGTAAGCACATCATTAAGATAGTATTTTAATTTTTATTTGTTTTTCTATTTAATGATTGGTTAGCGGTAGTGTCATCCTGCCACAACTTGCAATACGATATAGTTGCACTATTGCACTATCTTTCGAAATATCGAAATGCTCTC
>VYYJ01000606.1:0-50846 GCA_021029165.1 Cyphoderus albinus | reverse complement strand
AACCTCCAATGGGTGGGAGCTCGTGAAAAAATTTACACGTCTTGCGTAAACCTCGTAAGCGGAATGTGAATGAGCATTAAGTAACATGTGTATTATGGAAAGGAATTGCAGCAATGCACTGCCAGAATTCTCCGGGTCGAGAGAATTTATAGCCGGATAGTAAAAACTAACTATGTAGTATGTAACAATATAATAACTATAATTTTCTATTTTTAATGTCTTTCTCTAACTACTAACGGTCGGAACCGTTGCACAATCAAATACAAACACACCGGGAAAAATCACTTTAATCATCTCAGTATAATAATCATACTTATTAAGTATTACTTAATCCATAAACTGCTCAATTTTGCAACTCAGTAGATTCTATTGTGCAACTGGATATTGGAAACGGAATATAATTGAATTATTGCAAAAAAAAAGTTTTTTTTGCTGATGTTTGATGATGCTATCTTAAAAAAAAGTTAATTTTTTTCTGCTAATTCGCCACACACATGTGCGCGATTACAAAGATGATGAGGATGTGATGACAGAGATTGGAAATGTTTGCTTTTCCACCATTTTTCCTTTGCTTACTTAAGCTTTAACTTTTAACTGTTTTAAGTAGGTGGTTCGAGGGTAATTATAGCTTTGCACACTGAAACAGGAAAACTGCGTGGAAAAATGATTTTTAATGTGAATGTAAATAATAAAAAACGTTTGATGCTGATTCTGATGCTGATAGGAATGATGTGATGGTATCTGGTATGGCACGACACCGAAATGAATCACGATTATCGTTAAATATAGTCAAGTAAAGTAGAAAAGTGTAACAGAGTTTTACGAGGGATTCCACGGCAAGGCAAGGTAGAAAAAAAGACTGGAATCAATGGAATGAAACGCATTATAATTAAATGACGAGTACGTTACTTTACTACGATGAACGAGTCTGATGATTTACTATTTTAGTATGGACATGGACACGAGAGTTTTCATCTCATTAATCACGCTACGACATCATCATGGTGATAGGAATGATATTGATAAAGGTTAATAATAATAAATTGCATTGTAATTTTGTAAATATTTTTTTAACTTTTACTGAAAGAGTAAAGTGAAATTGGGGGTTTAGCCGAGTTAAATACTTAAATATTTAATTGCTCATCTGCACTGCTGCTCTGCGCTCTTTTCAAAGTTTAAATGACTATGACAGATGTTGATGATGGATGGTGGATGAATGAATGACAAATGACGAAAATGTAAATAACTTTAACTCTAACTCTGGTCTCTTCTGGATTGGAATGATAATTCAAAAAAGATTGAATTTTTATGTAGCATTGAACTCGATTCCAAAACCTATGCATTCCAAATTGGAATATTTCAATAAATTTAACGGCTCTTTAAAAATCCCAGCTTTCTACTAAGCCTGTAGAATTTTATCTTTTGTCAATGAGAAGTATTTAATTAACCTTAACCTAGCTCAGCATCAGCATGGACATGAGATGACAAATATTATTTAAATGCGATTCATGACATTAAATATTTTCACAGATGTACAAACACGCCCAGAAATGTTTGATAGTATTGTAAAGTTGTAAATATTAACTACCTACTTCAATAGGTACTTAACTATTGACTATTTAAAGGAAACAATAATATTTTGATTTGCCATGGCGCCGCAGTGAGATACTATCACATCACATCATTATCATATCATTGTCGCTGTTTGCTTGCCTCCTGTTCCAAATCAAAGATAAGCATTGACTTGACTGACGATGAGCTGATGTTCGTTTATTATTCATTTTATGTATTTACATGTACATTAGCAAATAGCAAATGTATTTTTAATCATTTAAACGCCAGTGACAGTGTCAGTCAGTGACAAATGTCAGCGACACTCAAAATAAAAAAGGCAGGAGATGAACATTCTCTCTCTCTGCACTTGAAAACAGGCAAATCTGATTGATAAGGTGAAGTGAGTGAGTGAATGCTTCCAGAGTTTATCGCTCTTATCGATTGCCCAAGTCCATGTCCAAAGTCGAAGAAATGCCCGGATTCCATTCCGTTACATGGAATGTTACTATTTACTAACAATAAACATGAACCGAATGCGGTAAAAATATGCAACTTCCTACCAATGACTAACTAACCACTTACAGCCTACTTAAAACAAGATAATTACAGTTAATCATTACAAATAGTTAAAACTTTTACTTACGTTTCCTTCTTGTTTCCAACTATCAGTCGTGTCCAAGATTTGAATTGCTCCAAAAATTTACTAATTGCTGATTGCTGCTACTGCTGATTCTTTCTATTACTATTTAATATGGATTTTAAATATTTCTTGTATGTGGCACAGTGAAATGACTTTTGAGATTGAAACTAAATGAAATAAAGATGGCCACACACACATTAACTAACACAATAAAATGACAATTAAATTAATTGATTGAATGCGTCATCAGCCAACGCGATCATCCTTGGTCTTGTCTGGCCTCGCCTGCCGTCGCTTCTTCTACACACACTTGACTTTGACTCTTCGCTTCAGTTCACTTGACTCATCAGCGTCAGCCAGCGCGTCAGATAGTTAAATACTCAACTAAAATCGTCACGTCACACACTGCAGACATTCATAGAGAAACAGAGTCAAGTTTGAGACGAGTGTTCCAAGAGTTTGTTGAGCAGATGACGAAGACACAAACACAGTGCTTAAAATGAAAACGGGGACTGACTGTAAAGTTAGAGCAGAATGTCACATTATTAACGGGAAAGGTCACGAGGTCACCCTATGTCACCCGTCTTTCTCTCTCTGAACCAATTTCCAAGATTGGAAAAGCTTGTTGAGAGTTAACTAAGTTCGTGATGTAATCAATTGACTAGTTAAATTTTCAACACAATTCTATTTACTCACACTCAGTCAGTCTCTTCATTAATTAATGACAATGAAAAACGAAACGGGTTGCTGGAGAGAAACTTTTTTTACTGTTGCAGAGCGATGTGATGTGATCATGTGATGATGCGTCTTTCTTGTTCCTTGTCCATCCCAATTGAGAATTTAATTACATTAGCATTTATTTAGTATTTACACTTTTCTTTTCCATTTCAACTTTTTAACGCCGGACAAAAAGTTACGTTGAGTGAATTGGTGAAGTGTGGAATGGACTTGGAATGGAAAAAGACACTAACGACGAGTAAGTAAGTAACTGAATGATCAACTAAATAATAAATTTGTGTCCACAAGAACACACACGAAGACAAGACGAGAAACACGAAAACATCACAACAACATCACATCTGTCTCTTTTTCACCATTTTTGAGTCTGAGCCTAAGTCAATGTGAATAGATACAATACACAAGATTCCACATCCACATCCACCTAGACCTGAAGCAAGTCTTTTTATTCACTTTTCTCGTCCGTGCTTTTTCTCAGGCTGCTGCTGCAACCAGAGCAAACCTCTCAGCTAGATTCAAGCCACCACTGCAGTATCTGGAGGTATGTACCCCGATAACCCTAATTTTCGCAGAGTGCCAGTCTATAATGAATTCGCGAGCGAAAATCTCTCCGGTGAAAAATGTGAGAACGAGCAGTTTATTACTATATAAATACTCTAGTACTGATATTTATGTAGTGATAGTGAAGAACCGTTTCATCTCTCCATTCATTATTTTCCATTATTTGCATTTTCGCATTCTTTCGCCAAATTGAAATGCGCATAAATTGTGAAAGGGTGAAAAAAAATATTTTACGAGCTTAGCCAACGAAAAGATTTTTTTTATGAACCCTTCCTGCACAAAATCATTCATCACATCACCATGAAAAATGAACCGCAACTCCTTCCCCTCGCTTTGTCTCTGTTCATTCTCATCTTTGCGCCACTTTCCATTTCTACCTTTCGCACATTTTTATGATCATCAGCATAAAGAGGAGAATGTGCAGAAAATAAGTTGGACCGTCCCTGGCGCCGGATATCCCATAAATTCCGCATCAAATGAGCTGTTTCATTTTCATTGTTTTTTCCTAGTGTTGTTGAGAGTGGCTCGTAAAAAATGGACCGTTGCGTAAGTAAAGTATTACACGTTGCGAAAAGGAAATTTGCACATCACGGACACTGGGTTAGTGTGGCTGTGACGTGACCAGACTCAGACCCACCTATCTCCATTTAGATGTTCTTTGGTTTAGTTTTCCCTTTTACGAGTCATTAAAAAGAGACGAGCCTTAAAAGACTCTTTTTTTATCGCTTTATTTCTATCTAAAAGGATTTTAAATATTTACTCGTAAACTCACGATAATCATGATGATGTGCCATTTCCTCTCGTTTACGTAAGTAAAAAAGCAGATGTGATGTGGGTATTGAGAGATTTTTGAGATTACGATGATAATCACATCCACATCATCCTAGATCCTGAGTATGACCCAACAAAAGCATCTTGGTTAGTTTTGGCACAAAAAAATAGATTTTTTTGCTTCGAGGTGTTTTCCTTTCCAGGAAAAGCAGGCGAAATTGCGAAATACGTGCATGATATAACACATAAAGATGATAGCATGTTGATGTTGAGCAGAGATAGTATCTGGAGAAGGGACCCCACCAACCACGAGCCACGATTTCCTGTTCCAAGGAAAATTTTCTCCCTACTCGACCTTGTGGGAAAAAGTGAAGTGAGTGGAAGAGTAAAGTGGTCCACTTCCACTTGCTTCCACCACTGCATAAGTAACTTGATTAGATTTTGAGCACATTCCAGTAACCATCCACATTCACATTCACCTGCCACAGCCCCACATAAAAAGCTTGCGAAAAAATGCAAGTCCGTGGAATGGAGTGATATCGTATCAGAGAGAGAAATAAACACATTCCAAACCGAATTCCAACCAAATGTTACATGTTACATAATCTAGCTTCCAAATCACCAACTTCCGGCTTCGTTCGTGTCATTTGCTGCGTTTTCTTATCTTGTCTAAGAGGAAATTACGACACTTAAATCTTAATCACCGTATGGGGCAACCTAAGACAAAAAATAAATCCGCACAGAAGCGCTGTGTCATTGTCATTACCATGTCGTGTGCTTTGCTTGGAATAGATTTGATGTCGTGTCGATGTTTGTAGATGTCAAGGAAAATTATGTGAGATGAAGATATTTAACACGTGTAGAAAAGCGGAAGTGGGAAAATCGCAGAAACCACTTTCATAAGGCCTTTGATACTCTGATGAAAAAATCGAGCATGGGGATTTCTACATGAAGTGACTTGACCAGACAAACGAACGCCACGGCCACGCGGCTCTTTAGTGTTTAGTAGATAGAAAATTGCGGTTTTTCGCCTGGCTCTCCAAATGATGAATCTCTGCCACAAACAAAAAAGTATGGGAGGATAGCCCAGAAGAAACTCTTCTTATGGAGGAGTTGGAGCATGTTTGTGTCCACACAGTTCAACATTACAGAAGCAGCAGCTTCTCATTACTTTACGACTTTGTCTACCTTTGGCTCTGGGAGTTTTTTCCACTTATGTGCCAAATAGCAGAGAAACTCTGCGCCTCCACTTAGATCGTCCCACTTCCAGTGGCGATCCCCCCAGAAACACTTTTCTTCCCCTGGGGCGAATCTCTCCTTCAGAGAGACGCTTCTCTTTGAGAATGCCCCGTTTCCGGGAAACTCTTTCTGGGGACCTCCCTCGAACAGTTGAAGAGCGTACTTTGTGAAGTGTCCCTTTGTACCAGTGTAACATTGTATAATAAGAAGATAGACTGTTTTTATTGCCTTGTGGCAGAAGAGTTGTGCCTCCTTCTTGTTATGAAATGGGTTAGACACAGACGCAGGAGTCTTATCATGTCAGTGTTTACATGAACGCAATGCTTTTGCAGTGAGATTGGCTCGAAAAGAAGTGGGACAGTCTGAGAATGAATGAGGAGCCAAAAGAAAGGAGCTCCAGACTCAGTCACAGTTACACAGTTACAGTTACAGTTACTACTCCAATACTATCACATCACACAGACTGAGCCATCGTCACCTCCACATCCACCTGTTTTGTGTCAAAAAATCACTGACAATTTCGCTCTCTTACAGATTGACGAATATCGATGAAAAAACACGTCGAGAAAAAGTGGGTGAAAATTTTGTGACAAACTGAAAGTGAAAAGTAAAAGTAAAATTGAAATTCGAAAAGTGAATGGAAGGAAATGTGGAGCCGCGATTTTGAGTGGAGGTTTGATTAAAAATTGAAAGTTGATTAAGTAATTGTTATAAAGCTCGGTTTGAATTTAATTGGGACTTTCTAATCGTTTCCAATTACAGCTGAGGCTCGCTCAACCGAAATCGCGGTGAAGAGTTCAAATCGGGAGGAGACGAGGCGAGAGCGGTATTTGAGTAGCTGTGGAGTTAGTTAATTGTCAATTAAGCAATTAATTGGCAATAATAGGTGGAAGGGTGGTGAAGGTGCCTGAGACTACAAAACAGCTTACAACCACTGCAAAAAAATATTTGTGACCTGACTGAGCGTTTGAGCAGTAAATGCCGCCACACTGGATCCCGACGACATAACCTCGATTCTCTCTAGTCCCTCGGACCCCGAGGAAGTCTGGGACATGGCAAGCTTCGTAATGAACTACTAATTATAATCACATTAATATAATTAATGAGCCAATTAACTTTTGAAGGTTAAATTTTGTAATTAAGGAGTACATGATGATACCAGCAAAAGGGGGTGGAGGTTCGACCACTACCAGAGCTGGCACGGAGCTGCCCATCCCGACCCTCGGGCTGATTTCCAACCACAGCAGTGTGACACCCACCGGAATCGGCGTTGGCGTCACAGGGTCTCCATCAATGTCGCAGAATAACATGGTGATGTACAATAGCATGACGCATGCCATGACCGCGTGTCCACAGCAGCAGCCTGTCACTGTGGCGTCACTTCCACTTCAGCAGCAGCAGTTCCAACAAACTCAGCAACTGCTTCAACAACAGCAAGCGACATCTCAGCTTTCGCCATTCTACGTGGACCCACAGTTGCAGCTGTTCCAGCAAGCGCAGCAGCAGATTCAAATGGAACACCAACAGCAGCAGACGCCAAATCAAAGTCAGCAGCAGGTCCAAGTTCAAGTTCAACTGCACCAGCAGCAACAACAGGAACAGTTTGAACAGCAAGAGTCAAACCAGGGATCAGATGAAAGCCTACAACAAATCCAGCTGGATGCGGACAGCGACTCGCAGTTGAACCTCGATCCCGCCAACTACTTTGATTCCATGCTGGCCAGCCTGAACTGCGACCTTCTTGATGGCCCCGGTGACGCTGACCTGGACCCCACCGGGACCAGTGCTATTTTCAACTTTAGCTCGCTCATGGACGGAGATGAGCTTCCATCCATCAGCGACTCTGCTCTGAGCGCCGCGTTCGACGGCGTCGATGACTCCGGCGGTCTAGGAAACTTTGGACCGCTCATGAACGTGCCAGGTCAGAGGCGTCAGCCGGCTAAGGTCTCGATCCGGTTCAAGAACCAAGAGATCTATAATTTGATGCGTGCCTCGAACAAGGTCACCAACTCCAACTCGTCCTCCATTCTGAACTCCTCCAACTCGTACAATTCCTATGGAGATAGTGGCCTTAACTTTGGAATGGGGTTTCACAAGTCCACTCCCAGCTCGACCGTGACCTCCGAGTATGGAGGACCCAGTTCGAACGTCCATGTGAATTTGGCAGGTCACGGATCCGGTGGCTACAGCAGCAGCTACAACAACACCGCCGGAAGAAACTCGACCACGTTGTTCTCTTCCAACTCAACCTCAAACGCTTATCACCAGCAGTCGCTTTCCAAATTCGTGGATGACTTCGGCATCACCGACGTCACCCCGATGAACATCAAGCAGTCAAACTCCTGGGCTCTGGGGTCACCCACCTTCAGTTCCCCCTCGAGTTCCAACTTAAACTCGCAATCACTCGAAACTCCACAGCCACCTCCGTCTTCAACCGTCACTCAAGCAGAAATCGATTCCATTCCAACAACTCGAAGGACTGCGAGAAGGAAGAGCAAAAAGAAAAAGTTACTGCGTGATCTAGACCAAGACTGTGACTCCGACCTGGAGCATTTCCAGCACTGGGAAAAAGAGCAAATGATACTGGAGAAGGAAAAAAGCAGACAAGACAAATCAAGTTCGGACAACCTGCTCAAATCCGGCAAAGTGAAGCCTCTGCCGATTGCGATAATGCGCAAGTCGAGTACCATCACTGGCGCCCGATTGGGCACCTTTTCAAACACATTTAAACGCTCGATATCACCTCCTATGACCTCGTTTCATCATCTTTATTCCGGTTCGTCTTCCTCCAACTCGTCGAGCTCGAGTCGCAAGAGGAAAGTGATCTCCACCGTGTTCAGCCACTCCGACCCGATGGCATCCAAGAAGCCCAAGATAACCTTCTCGCCTCTGATCAGCAGTGCGAACCTGAGTCCCGACAAGAGGTCCTCGTCAACCTCCACACCTACGTCATACACGTCTTCCGTACCTCTGTCGCCTCCATTTCTGCCGAGTCGGATTCTACCGCCCATCAGACCTCAAACGATCTTCACTCTCCCCTCCGCGGGTCTTGGCAGCCTCACGGCGGAAATCTGCTCACAAATGCCGAATCTCTTCCAGGGCAGGACGCCAAAGCGGAAGCTGAAGCCGAAGGGGAAAGGAAAGGACAAACACCACAGAGGCCATCATGGTTACCACCACAGTCATCATCATCATGGATACTATCGTGGACCTTATGGTCACGGCACTGGAAAGGGCAAAGGTCACGCCCAGAAACAAGTACCACATCAGCATCACCGCTGCGCACTCCACAGCCCCTCCAAGATTGAGGCTGGATCAACAGAAGCGTCTCCCGCGGCTGGGGTCACGACCCGCAGCGGCAGTCAGAAGTTGGCTGCAGAGAAACTGAAGCAGCAGAAGGCGCCACCTCCGAAACCCCCGCCGCCGCCACCTCAGCAGAAGCCGCGTATCCCCGTTGAGAACATTTTTCTCAGGAAGTACGACCCCATCCGGATTTTCAACCGTCTGCGGAAGGCGGCGTTGCCCATAACAACGAAAAACACGGAGCGAGACAAAGTCATGATTTGCAACGACTTCCTGGAAAAGAAGGAGAAAAAGAAAGTGAAAAAACTTGAGAAGCGTAACAAGACAAAGAGAAATGGGGTCAGAGGTCACCGAGTATCCAATACCAACCACGGGAGGAAGCTGCGGAGGGAAGAGCGTGCGAGGAGGAGGAAGGAGCGCGAGAAGCAGCGGGAGGTGAGGAGAAAGCAGAGACTGGAAAAAATAAAGTTCAGACTGAAGACACAGGCGAAGATGAAGGCGAGACGGGACAGGGTGGAGGCCTTGCTTAAGGAGAATAATAATAATAATAACAGTAAAAACGAGGCTACCACCACATCCACCTCAACCATGCCACCTCCGAGGTATCCACCTCCCTGGTCTCAAAAGGTGAACGGGGCCTCGAGCTCTTCCACCGCATCCACCTCAGCTTTCAAGGTGGACAAAAAGGCGATCCACCGGAAGGCTTTGGAAATGCTCCAGAAAAAGAGGAAGGAGCCACCGCCGACACTCCAGGAGCTGGCGCGGAGGCGCCAGCGGCGGGGTCGGGAACTCAGGAAGAAACTGACTGTGAACGGGAAGCTGACGGTGAATGAGGCGCATCTCCTGAAGAGAAGGAGGGGCCTCACGGTGAAGTACAAAAGGGCGGGGAGAGGCGTGTCCCCGCTGAGGTTGCGGGTGATGACTGCGTTCTACTTGAGACGTGCCCTGGAGAGACTCAGGGGTCACCCGAAGGCTACCAGAGACCTTTTGAAGGAAAGGCGTAAAAAATGGAGGAGGAGGGTGAAGAGGAGGGAGAAAGTGATGGAGGCGTTCGAGAAGAAGGAGCGGAGGAGACACACACTCAAGAGACTGAGGAAGCAGCAGAGGAAAATGAAGAAATTGGCGAAAAGGGGAAAGCTGACCAACAAGGAGAAAGCGAAGCTCGCAGGTCTAATTCAGGCCTCCAACATTCCAAAGAGAGGTTCCAAAGTGAAAGTGTCAGGTGCGACGGGGAAAAAAGTACCGGTGACGAAGAGCAAGTTGAAGTCAAAGGAACAAGGTCAGAGGCCACAGTCATCAAAGATTACCTTAGTGAATTCCTATGGAAAGCCGGTGTTTCCGGGAATGAAGCGATCAAAGAATCAGGTGGAATTCCCCCTCACTAAGATCAAAGTGCCGCCGAGACCTGCTCAAGTGACAAGTGCAAAATTCACGATTCAGGAGGATCCGTACCTGCTCCATGTCGTGGAGCTGCTGAAACACAAGAGGGAGCTTCAGGGGCATCTTGAGACTCTGGAAACGGAAGGTGTTGTGCACCAGCTGCCGCCACCGCCGGAGAAACCGGACCCGAGCACTATGAGGGCGCCGCCGCTGCTCGGCGATACTTGGCGGATGACGCCGAAACAGGCGAAGCACGTTATTTCGCAGCGGTTGCTCATCAATTGCGCCATTGTGGGATACACCAGTAATTTTTTTAAAAAAATTATCAGTGTAATTAATTACTCATTAAATATATAATTCTGTTATTAAAATACCTTGTTAAAATTAATCTTCAGATGCGGGAACGGGATCCCTGGAAATGCTCGCGGACGCCTTGGGTAGTTTCATGAAGAATGCGGCCGAGCGGCTCAAGGTGGTCACGGAGATGGAGATGATGAACGTGGACCAAGGATTTCCCGTAATTGAAGACCAATTAAAATTCCATTTAACTCTAATGCTGCGATAAAAGCCGAAAACGGTATTAATGAATTATTTGTTTAGGATCCAATGGAGCGAGTTCTGAACGAGCTGGGCCTTGGAGGTATCCACGGGCTGAACGAGTTCCACCGGGTGAAGTACAAGGAGCTGGGTTCCCGGATGGCGGACCAGTGCGCCCTTCTGCGGCGTCAGTACGCATACAAAGTAAGGTCCAAAGTAGGTCAGGGGCTGGTAAATTCTTCCTCGAGCACCTCCTCTTCAAACATTCAAAGCATTCAGGGTGGTGGTCATTCCAACTTCGGCACAGCCACGTCCACCTCCACCTCCATGCTTGGTACTGCCGGTGGGAGCGTAGGTGGAGGTGGAATTGGCGGAGGTGCCACTTCCGGTGGCAGAACCCTGCCGCTGGCCTCATTCAACAACGCCAACGCATTCAAATCATCCACGTCCACCTCCACAATCTCCTCATCACCTTTGTCGCCTGGGAACAGGTTTGTGTTGTGTCAGAAAAAAAATGTGGCTTTTTTATTCTTTATTTTAATTACGCTCTCTTCGCTCTCTCCCTCATTTCAGTTTTAACTCACTTCTCATTTAACTAACACTTTAACTATTCTTTATAAATGTCTCGTCAATCCACTTCCTGTGACAACGGAAGCTCGGATGATATCAGAATTAACATAACATTACATAATCAAATTAATTAACTAGTATTTACAAGATGTCGTCATTAACTAACACTAATTCAATTATTTCTTGTGTTATTTAACTATGGGCAGTCTTACTTTTAATTAATTTTGTTTCATTAATTAGAACAAAGAACATCTTTCACTCTGTCTCTAGTTTTTCTGATTTTTTTTTGTGTTTTTGTTTTTAATCCCTTTTTGTGTTTTCTTGCATTTTTTGTTAATTGTGGTTTAACTTATTTAATTGTGTTTGTAACGACATTTTCTGTAGTAGTTAGCTAGTCTGTTTTTGAATTAACTAAACTCGTAATTAATTCGTAATGTGGTCAGTGTCAATTTTTGTGTGTGCAACTGAACTGAAATCGCTCTCTGCTAGAATCCGAGTCGGATTATCCGACGTTAAGTTAAAAAGACTCGATTTAACGACGAGTTTAAAAAATGGAGGATTTCCTTATCTGAAAAGAGCGTGACTTAATTAAAATGATTAAAAGTGTGTGTGTGTGAATGGGAGTAAATGAAATTGGAATGTGTAGATAAGTTGACGATAATTTTCTAGATAAAAAGGACAATTTAGCTAACTATAGTTAATTAAAATGATAAACGCATGCATGTGAAAAGAAAGGGAAGCTTTTATTTTTATACATAGGAAAATTGTGAGGAAGGGATTTGACGTCAAGTTGATAAATGAAAATGTGAGTGAGTGAATGCGCTGAGTGCGAGTGTCAATGTGAAAAGATGAAACTGCCAAAAATCGCCAAAAGTCTGTGTCCGCTGCCTCTGTGTCTAATTGTTCATTTTATTATTATTTTTGTGCTCCGTGTCTCAACTCTTTTATTTTTACTTAATTATTCCTGGGCCTGGGCGTTAACTTTCCCACTTTCACTTTCGCCATCCAACTAACACTCATCATTTCCCCTGATTAATCAATTCCTTTCATGACCTTTGACCTCTGACCTCTTCATAGAATGTTTTGCTATTTAAACTTGAACCCTTTCCTGTTTGTGGCTCGTCTCGAAAATACCTTGATTCATTCATAGCTTAAAATCCGTAAGAATCAGTTTGGATTTTCTCCTTAACGTTGACCTTTGACCTGCTATTTCCTTACCTTTCCGTTATAAACGGATTCATTATCTTCGGAGGGAAACGGCGAGCTGCTTCGCGGGGAAGATTTTTTTGGACCACTTCCGCCTCGGCCTCCACATCACTGCGCTACATTTTGACCACCGGCAAAATACAATTGAACGATGCGATGAGAATTACGATTACGAGCGATTGGTCAAGACATTCGTGACATTAATGGCACACAGAAAAAAAGAAACCGGAAGTTCTCACCTCTGACCTGATACATACGAAAAGATTAAATTGAGATTTGTGAAAGAGGTTTTTTGAGCAATTTTAGGGACTTTTTTGTTTGATTTCTTAATATCATGATTGGTTTGAGTTTTTGAGTTGATTGAGATTGATTAATTTCGGAAGATTATCTTAGATAAACTTTGTATTTGTAAATATATTTTAATGTAAAAAGGTTAGTTAGTTAATTGAAGGTTTGGATTTTCACCTGGTTAGTTTAAAGATTGTCCGCGCCTGACATGACATGACCCCGTTGCGTAACTTTGCGTTATTTAGTTTGATTTGAAGTTTAATAACCCCAACAGAAATTAACTTTTGTACATATTCCATTTAAAATAGTGAATTTAGTTAGTTAACAAATCGTTAAACAAGCATAGTTTAATCTGTTAACTTTTTGTTAATTTTAAATAATGCAAAAAAGACTTAACATCAACCCCGAGTGAAAGCAACTAATTAATTAATTAGAATTTAGTTTATTAGTGATCTTGATCTCACTTACTTAATCATGCATTGAGTTGATTATGATTTGAAATTGATTAATGATCTTGTTTAAGAAAACTAATTAATTACAATTTCCTACCACAATTTACTACTACAGTTTGTTTCAAGTATTGCAATTAGGCGTTAGTTAGAAATTAATTTAGATTATTTTACCGCAGTCACTTCCAGATTACTAGTGTAATTTAATACCACTTTAAAATCTTTCTTTCTTCAAATTCCAACCAAAGAAAAAAAACTCACTTCACTCATTAACTATTTACAAACCCTAATTAACCATAATTAACTACAAGCTGGATCTTTAAATGTAATTTTATTAATCTTTTTTTCTTTTTTTTTTTACTTTTCTCAACCTCCCCTTTAAACAGTGTGCTAGCAGAAATCTTGTCGAGCCAAGAAGAGCTCCACCTGCGGCATCCACCTCAACATCTACATCAGCACCAGCAGTCCCAGCACCAGCCGTCCCAGTTCCAGCCGTCCCAGTTCCAGCACCAGCAATCCCAGCACCACGCCCAACAACACCCACAAAGCAATGGAAGGTCTCTGCAACTGACCCACCCGTCTACGTTCCACTCAGGGCAAAGACCACCACCGGTACCCCACTCACCGTCTACTTCCCAACCAGAAGCCCACCCCGCCCATCTGCACCACCACCCCCACGCCCAAAGTCCACACCCCCAAGAAAGACAGTATCCCCCTCCACATCAACATCCACCTCAGCACCAGCAGTCCCAAAACCAGCAGTCGCAGAACCTGCAGTCCCAGTACCAGCAGTCACAGTCCCAGTCCCAGCACCTGGAGGAGCTGCTGGAGGGGGGCCCCCCGAACGTGGAGATTCTCCGGTCCTCGTCAAGCAGTTCCGGTCCCAGTCAATTCAGACCACCAACACATGTGAACAAGCAATCGAATTTTGGCAAGGTTGTAGAGAGCACGACCGTTTCGACATCTCCGTCAAAAACAGCTGCTTGCGTGCCAGGGCAGTTGCCGATGGGGTTACCGCGGTCCAACTCGAATTGTCAAATCCCATCCTTGCCTATACCTCATTTAGCTCCATCAAGCCCGCAGGTCTCGCAAAGCCAGGCACCCGCTTCTCAATTGGGATCCAGTATGACTATAAAGATGCAGACACAAATGCAGCAATTCCAGCAAGCGAAGTCGCATTCCACAACGCAGCAATCCGCATCTGCGCCCCACCCCCCAAGCCAGCAGCAACTTCAGGCTCAGCTCGCCCTCACCCATCAAAATCAGCATCTTCGTCAAGCGCCAGCAGCAGCACAAAAAAGCTGCTTCCAACAGTTACAGTCGCAACCCGGCACCCCGGGTCACGGGGTCAGACAACAACAACAAAGCTATCAGTCGCCACCGGTCTCAATAAAACATTTGTCATCGCCACAAGCAGCCCAGCGACCCCCGCAACAAAGTCAGCCTCATCTCACTCAACTTCTTCAACGTCCCATCATCACCACCACAAAACATCTTCAGCTTCAAAATCCGGGGGTCACAGTCACAGCCACCACAGCCACAGCAGCGGCAGCAGCAGTAGCGGCAGCAGTAGCAGCCACCACCACCACCATCGCCATTCCAGTCGGAGCTCTGGCGGCGGCGGTGGCGGGAGCTCAAAATCCTCATCAAAGTCCTCAGCATCATCATCCGCAGGCTCCAAGAGCCACGGGTCCAACTCAGGCTCAAAATCGTCTCGTGTTTCATCAGGGGGGTCAGAGCAAAAGCGCGGTCACAGTAACAGCTCCAGGAGCTCCGGTTCAGCACCAGCAGTCACCCCAGCCGCAGCCACCACAACAATCTTTATCAGGCCTAACGGGGAGTCCATCTCGAGCTCCAGGAGCAGCAGCTCCAACCGGAAGTCCAGCGACGCTCCAGCAGGGAAGCAGCTTCAACCTCACGCCCCAGGCGCCACAGCATCCGGGTACGCGCCAGGTGCTAACTCTACCTTTGATGAAGAATGTCTCAAAAAATACCGCGATTTCTACTGTCATGTCCCGGGACGAAATGTCATGCTTAAACGCACCTCGCCAGCATTCGGCCCTGAGCCGAGCGATAGCAGCAGCGTCAAGTCCGGGGAAAAGTCCCCAGACAGTGACGACGACGAGCTCCTCGATATCGACGTCGACGTCCCACCCCCTCCCACCGCCAAAGGGGGGAAAAACGGTAAAAATCATGGGAAACAACGTGATCAGCATAAACCTGGGCGGAAGTGAGGTGGACAGCTCAGGTGGAGGTGGAGGTGGCGGTTCTGGAGGAGGTGGATTCATGATCATGCACGCTGCAGAGTCGTCCTCGCCAACTTCGTCGTCGTCGTTATCATCGCCAAATTCAGTGTCGCCATCCATGTCCAAGGCGAAGCTGAAGGAGGCGATCAACCAGAGAAATCTGCTGCGTCTCAATTTCGTCGAGCCCTCAAGTAATCCGGGCGAGTCGACTGTTTTACTTTCCTCCAACTCTACAAACTCCAACGCCGGAAGTGGTGCGGCGGTTGGAACTGTCGTGTCCCAGGGACATGTGCAGTACCAGCTCGGCAAGGTGTCGTCGTCGGGTCAGACAATCTCGTGGAACTCGAATTTTCCCTGATCCTCCTCGTCTTTACATTTTCAACTGCAAACTTGCTCAATCACACTTGTTGCAATTAAATTAACTATAAATTTATGTGCGTGCTGTTAGCGGTTGTACGATTAAATTGAGTTTCAAGTGCAGTTAAAATTTCACAGTGAAAATTGTTTTGTGCTAATTTTCATTTTAAATACTTTCGTAAATATGACTTATCAATGGTTAATTATTGTAATTAACTCATTAACTGTGGTTCAACAGGCCGTGTTTAATTAAACTAGTTTATTTTAGTTAAGCTGCAAAATACTTGCCAAACAATTAATATAAATTGCATTAAAGTCAATTCAATTTAACAAAACTAGTTAATTAGTTCAGTTATGTTAGATGCTATTATATTGATTTAGTCAGAAGAACCGTTATACGTTTTTAAATATGTATAATTTTATTAACTTTTACTAATTAATATTCATTAATAATTTATACTTTAAATAGTTTTCATCACTTGATCAAGCGGTCCAACAAACTTTTACTTTGTGAAAAACATTTAATTGTACGCACGTACTTAACCGACTTTTGTACGACTTTGATTTTCTTCAAATTCGATATAATATTTTAAATGCGTTACTACTAAGAAAAATTAAATGACACGTTAAACCTAATTAAAGGTGTAAAATTGACTACTGAATTGTATCTTACATTTAAGCAAAAAATTATATTGTTAATTATCAATAAATTAATAAATATGACATAACATGGAATTTCTAATGTACTATTATATATGTAATTAATTAAATATTTTAGAGTCTAGACTAGTTTGATTAAATTTAAATACCTCCTTATAAAAACAATAAATATTTATCAGATCAGATTTTAATTTAAATAATTATTCTTATTGCTATTCAACTTCAATAAAAATAGTTGCTGGTTATTAAAGGTCATTCAATACAAACCAAAGGAGAAAATGAGTCTCAAGATGAACCTTTGAAATATTCCAACTTTTGTTATTTAATAAAGGACTGATGACTTTTGAAAAGTGAAAAAAAAATTAAAATAAAAAAAAACTTAAAAAATAAATCAAAGTTCTGAAACAATTATTTCATTCATCTCATTTAAACTTATCTGAGTTGTTTTAGGATAATTACGACGCAAAGAAAAGAACCGTGGCATTGTCCTCAAAGCTTAAAAACCGGCTCGGCTTCACAACAAGAGAGAAATGAAAATCTCTCCACTCTCAAAGCTCATAGCTCAGCCCTCTGAACCAAGTTTTTTTCCGTTTTCTCCCCAAATTTCAGTGATGTTCTAAAACACATTGTACATGCAGACTCTCGAACACATACATTTCCGTCTGTTTCTGTTTACTCGAAAAAGTTGAAAGTTGTTGAATACTTATCTATTCTATGTTTACCTCAGACCTCATCAATACTCATCATCATCTTGATCTGCTCTGCTCAAAAATCTGTGTTCGGGAATGATTTACTCCGTCACTCCTAAACAAGTTAATACACACACATAATGTGTGAGACGCAGAGACAGCAAACGAAAAACCCAGGGGTTTCACAGTACCCCATTGCTCAAACCTACATTTGAGCAATGGGATTTTTCATTTCCGCTTTATTATGGTTGGAAACCCCCAAACCCCGAATTTATCCAACAACAAAAAACCGCTGGGTTTTAATAAATCCTGGACACAGAGAAGATTTTCAACGCAACAAGAACACGAAGAACAGCGTGAAGATGAAGATGAGCCGGCGTCTGGTTTTCTGAGAAGATGCCTCTTTCTGCTTTCTGCTTGCTCCCTTTTCTCGAACGGACTGAGTTTGAAACTCTTGAGTTTCATTTCGTCGTTTCTTTAGTTCGAACAGCGCATAAATAAATCGACATAAACAAAAAATCTCTCCTGAATCTTCTTGTAAGTAGTAACGTATAGTACATAAAGTTAGAAGTTGCAAGTGGAAACTTGGAACGGTTCACACTCTCATTTGCGAATCTTCGCTTCTTCAACATTTTCCTTAGCAGTTCGAGTTGGAGAGTGGAGGAAAAATGTGAGCCAAGGAATTTGGCGAAACCCGATATCATATGAATACATTACATTAGTTTCACTAGGCACTTTGCTTTTAACTGTGTGAGTTAGTTCAAGTGTTTGAGAGTACAGACAGGTTCGAGTTCGAGAAGAGTGGAAGCAAGTGTAGTAGAGATTAGTTTTGAATTTGTGTAGTAGCGGATATAAAAAAATCAAATTCAATTTTTTGCAAATCATGGAAAATTGTTTGCAAATAAATACGCATGTTACTTTAATTGCGACACACTGAATTAATTTGCTAAAAACCTGGTACAAAATTTTAGATCCATGACCTTTACCCGCCCCAGCATATGTTGACCTTTTTTTGAGAGGTCAAAGTTTTTGTTTTGTGCTGTTCTGCTGCTGATTGGTGATTTGGTTTTATTTTTGATCGAATCAGAATAATTCTTGTTAGAAAATATTGTTTTAGTTGTGATCGGATCTGATCTGAGATTTCGACAGGACAGACACAACAAAAGAAAAAGCTTCCAAGTTCCAGGAATTTGTTTTGTTTTACTTAACGAGTAAATTGACAATGGACCGGATGTAGCTGGCTGTAATAAAGAGATGAAGACGAGATTGAGTGACAATCGCATTATCTCTTGGAATACATTAAGAAAATGTTTTTTCTTTTGTATTTTTCATCCATTTTTTCTCGTCCTGTTCTAAATGTCGAGTTTCATGTGGAAAATGGAAGCTAAGCTGAAAGAGGTTTGCTTTTGATATTTTTGCGATTGTATTGCGACACCTTTTTACGTCTCATCGGCACAATCTCAAATACTGAGCAGAGTTACATAGTGAAAAGAAATTTTCAGACTTTTCTTTTTATCGATCAAGACAAAACAAGGAGTTTTTTCCAAGCGATTATCTTCGACAATTCTCAGAGTGCCCCAAGAGTTTCACAATTCAAGATATCAACAAATCGACTCTAAAATTCTAACAGATTTTCTCCGAGTTTCAGTTTAATTGTGGAAAAAGTGATTTATGTAGCCTTTAACTGTGGCATTTAATTGCAAATTAAAAATATTTATTCGCTCATTCTCTTCACATCATCATTATAATTATTACAGTGATACAATCTCAGCATCTCATCTCATCTTCGACTTCAACTCAGGTTTTGAAATTTATTTTTATTTCTCCTTGAAAATAAAACAGAAAATAGTGGAAACTAAACTGATTTATGGATTCGTGGCGTAATAAAATTTACCTATTTATTTTAATCACATAATAATATCAACTCATCCACTCCACTCCACTTGCAAAAATCTATGAAGGGGTAATAAAAAGTTGAGTTTGAGTTTGACTGCGTCATTCACCTTAAAGTATCTACTAGAAGTAGAGTTATAGTTTTAAAAATGCGATTCGATTTGGGAGGGAAAAATTGGAGTAAGTAAGAAGAAACGTAAAAGAAAAGAGCATCCATTTCCATTCGGCATCTCTATTGCATTTGATTTCGGTTATTTTACAATAAGTTGAGAGGAGAAAAGTGAGACAAGGTCGGGCAGTAAAAAGGGGAAAATGTGCCATAAAAATGGTTGAAAGACATACATAATACATATATAGACTTGTGTGTGACAATCTGAGACCTAGAGCGACAGACATTAAAGAGGAATTAAATTTTGGGTAATTCCCTTTTTATTTGTCTTTTTCTCCATCTGCCACGATGATCTCTGTTCCTTCCGCTCTGTCACGAACACCGTGAAAGAACGCAAATAAATGTGAGTGATGTGATGCAAAGGCATTGCTATTGCTTCAAGCAATGCCGTTTTTATTTGCACTTGTCTTATTTTTTTTGCACACTTCATTCCCATTGTCAGGATGATCAGATCACGACTCTGACGCCATTTGTGCTTTTGGATTTTATTTATCTAGATGGAATGAAAGAGTTCCATTCATTGCATTCTAAATATTTCATTGTCTCAGTGAATTTTTGCACCTCTTCAGATTCGCAATATATTTGAGTTTACAGTTGAGAATTTTGCTAATTAATTTATCAACAAGAGTCTAGAGATTCAGCTTGGTTTTTGAGGGATTTCGCCAGTTGACAGTGACAAGAAGAGGAAATGCAAAAGCAGGTCAAGATTCACTCGTGACACATTTTTTTCTTCTCCTCTGCAACGCAACTGCGACTCACAAGTTTACAAAGTAAAGTGAGTCACTCAACGGTTTCGATTTTTCAACCGTGTGCTTATATTTATTACAACCGCTACTATCAACCCAACTACAAAACTTTTTTGTTTTGGAATAAAAAAAAATGTTTTAAAGTTCAAGTGATGATGTTGATGTTCGAGAATAAGTGAAAACAGTGCAGTTTGCATTTTTTGAGTTTCAAAGTGTTCGAAAAACACTTTTTCTTTCTTTCGAGGATTAAAAGAGAAAAAATGTTTAAAAATAAAACAAGATTTTAACAAAAGACAAAATAACTCATCAGGATAATCATTATGTAGAATTAACATTAACCACTACGTATGTATTAACTACTACTACATAATAATAGTTGTTAAAATGTTCGAAAAACATTTGTGAGTGAGTATCCGGAGCAATTAGGGAGATTGGAGGTTTTGACAGGTGAACATTTTGTTGACTGGCAGAAACGTCGAATCTTTCACATTCACTTTGACTGACTAGTTAAAAAGGCATTTTCTTTGAAACCGAGACTTTGTGTCAGTGTCAGTGTTGAGCGTCAAAGAAAAATATTAATGGATTCTCATTCTCATAATAATAATAAATCATTATCTTTAAAAACCTTTAAAAATATCCAGGTAAATTTAAATTTACGATTTAGCCATAAACATAAAAAATCGCTTTTAAAATTAACTCACCTCCACTTCCACCTCGAGAGAAAAAAATATTCCTTCATGGCCAAGAAAAGATAATATGATTCTCGAGCGTGGCATCGAGTTCGGAAACGTTTATAGAATTATTATGACTCATCATCATCGTCATCTCGAACGTTCGAAAAGCATGGGAATGTCAACGGGAAATTTATTGCTGTTTTCCTTGGCTTCATTTTTCTCTCCGCTTGTTCAGTTTTTTGCAGCAGGTTGCTACATCTGTGCATTCTAACAAAGCAAAGCAGCATAATATAATGATAGTAATGTCGTGTCCTCCATAAAAATCGCTGTTCGAGAATTTCTAGCCGTTAATTGCTCCAAACTACTTTGAAAACATATTGAATAAAAATGGCCGGAAGTTGTAATGTAATGAGATACGTAGGGGTAAGAAATGAGAGTTTTTAAGTGATCTCCCATCCTTTTCTTTTTTAGTGTTCGAAAGTAATTTTTTTTCGAGCTTGAGCACATCACATCACTCGCACATCACGGCTCATTGACATTTGATTTGATTTTTATTTTCACTTGATTCATTTGTCGATCTAATGGAGCGTCTCGTCTCTCCGTCTCGTCTTTAGTCTTAGTGACAAGAGAAATGTGAAAAAATGCAAATAAATGGGCATCGCTATTAAAATGGAAATAAAATACTTAACTTAAATAACTTGGAGGTTAAGCTATGAATTTATTATTATGGTTGACGGTTTCATAGAAGAGTCTGAATTTCAAGTTGATGTTGAGCTGGCAGCTGCCTTTGCCTTGTGCTTCCGATGCTTCATTTTCATTTTTGGCAGATGCTCTCTTATTTATTTATTTATTCGCGAAATTGCGATTTTCGGAGTGGAGTGGAGTGGAGGGAAGAATTTATGGAGGTAGGTTCGTGCTTCTCGACACATTTTATATAAGGAGGGAGGGACGAGGAGGTGGAGGTGGATGGAGGTGATGATGATCGAGTTGGGCTACACCTGCCTTTCTAGCCTTGCTTTTCCTTAAATATGACCTTCCCGAGTTAATTAAGTTTAATTAAGTTAAAAGGGCAGGATATAAATATTATGCACAAATGCGTTTTTTGCAAGATCGAAGTTGATAATATTTTATTTTATATTGTTCAGGTGTGAAAGGCGAATAAAAAAGTTTCATCAACGCAACAAGATTTGGAACAAGTGTTAAAAAATAGTTAACTGCTTGATTAAGAAAATGTCGAACAAAATGTCGTCCGGGGGAATCAGAGGCATCCGCAGGAAAAAGTCGAGCCTGGGCGAGGTCAAAGTGGCGGTGATAGGCGCTCCAGGAGTGGGGAAAAGTGGTTAGGGAAAATTAATTATTATATTCTTAATCAACAATTATTTTAAAATGTTGAGATTTATGTAAATGTAATTATTTTATTTCTCATGCAACAGCTCTGACGGTGCGCTTCCTTACAAAAAGGTACATCGGCGAGTATGACCATCAGTCAGGTATTATAATGTACTTTTATTTAATTACAATTAAACAGCCAATTATTTTAAAGGCCACTTGATAATTGCAGAGACCCGCTACAAGCACGAAATGATGGTTGATGGGGAGCCTGTGATATTTGAAATACTGGATACATGCCCAAAGGTAATAATTAACTACTCTTCCAAACAAATTTTTTCTCATTATGCCCCAAGGATTTAAATTCTTTAATCTTCTAGTCAGTGAATGACCTGGTGTCAATGGAGACCCTCCAGTGGGCGGACGGCTTCCTGCTCGTGTACTCCATCATCGACCGGCAGAGTTTCAACTACATGAAGCGAGTGAAGCAGCAACTGCTCGACTTCCGGAACGGCGACACCACGGGATCCTCCACGTCCACCCTCTCCGTGACCTCGTGTCCGCTCCTCTCCGGCGCGGGCGGTGGCGGTGGCTACAACAACCACAACAACGGATCCTCCAGTCCCCGCGCTGACGGTTCCTCCTCGAACGGCTCCACCCCCGCCCCGCCCTCGCTGCCCATCGTTCTCGTGGCGAACAAAGGCGACATGGTGCACCTGCGCCAGATCAGCACCGAGGAGGGCGAGATTCTCGCCAAGGACCTGGACTGCACCTTCGCGGAAGTGGCCGCCTCTGAGATGGTGACGCAGGTCGCCGAGGTTTTCCACGAGGTGTGCAGAGACGTGCAGGCGGCGAGAAGAAAAACAAAGCAGTCGCTGCTGGACCGCGTGCTCGGAAACAAGGCGGCCGCCGGGCTGAGGGTCTACGCCCGCGGAAAGAGCGACAGCGCCCTCCCCAAAGAGAGTAACTGACGGTAGCGGTCACTTTCCCCTCCCACCCCCGCCACCCTCCAAACATCCTCCACACCCACCTCCACCTCCCCGTCCCTCCTCTGCTGGCGACCCTCGTCCTCGACCCATCGATAACGTCAAAACGGTGCTTTATGAAATTACTTAATTCAAATAACTACATACGATTACAATTTTAAATGTTTGTATTTTACTCTAAGAAAAAAAAAATCTTTATTCATTACTAAATATAATTTCAATTATCACTTTTAACTCTAAATAAATTCACACAAACAAAGCATAGTTTAAATATCTCATTATAAATATATTGTCAATTACTTAACTGTATATAAACATAATTAATAAATATCGATGTGCATTCAAGTCTCGTATTACTTCAACACTTTTATCGTAAAGAATCTTAAATGTATATAAGCTTATTTTTTGATGATTATGCAAATGAGGTTTGTGAAATGTGACTCTGAGAGTGAAATAAAAAATTATTTGTGTGTATTTACTGAACCAAGCAAAATCATAGCATCGTTTCATATTCATGCATATTTTACATAGCAATGGCCTGGATCAGACTGGAGAATCTCATTTTCTCCAGAGACAAATTTGACCTTGAGCGAAGCCAAGAGCCACCACGAGGCAAAACCTGTTGAGTTTTAGAGTGAAGCTGAAGCATAGAGTTACTAAAATAATGTAAAAACCTGATTTGAGCCGAAGCTAAAAAGCACATGTGTCCACACACACACAACCCAAAGCCAATTAAAAACATGGGCAGAACCTGGAATGGATAAGGCATTTTCCCTCACATGTTCAATCAACTGGCAGCAGTGGCAGACAATTTTTATATAATCTTGTCCAGCTCCAGCTTGATTATGTAACCTCTGGAAAAACATTATCTAAAACTGGGACTGAGCAGATGTGGTGTGACGTGAATGGAGACATTAATTTTTTAACAGTTATTAAAGAGTTATTTTTTTATTTTAAATTTTAAAAATGTCTCACCGCGTCATTTCCACGCTGACCCGAAGTTCTCGGCGATTCCTGGAGTGTTCGAGAGTAGTGAAACTACAGAGAGTTGGAGCGTCACCGTTTCTTAGACAGTTATCGACGGTGTCAATTGTTCAGAGAAGGGGAACTCAGGTGAGGTCATTGCACCTGTCGGGCGGAGGTCATCCGCTGCTGAAGGAGGTGATTCCGTTCAAGCTCTCGGACATCGGTGAGGGTATCAAAGAGGTGACGATTAAAGAGTGGTTTGTGCACGAGGGCGACTACGTGAACCAGTTCGACCAGATCTGCGAGGTGCAGAGTGACAAGGCGAGTGTGACCATCACCTCGAGGTACGATGGGATTGTGAAGAAGCTCCATTACCAGGTGGATGACATTGCCCTCGTGGGTACCGCCCTGGTCGATATCGAGGTGGCAGAGTCCAGTGTGCAGAAGGTGGAGGAAAAGGAAATTCAGGAGGGCGACGCGATCCAGGTGGGAAGGTCGTCCGCCGAGGAGAGCGTTCACCTCCCGGCTATGGGTGGATTCAACAAGGCGATCGCCGCCCCCGCTGTAAGGAGAATCGCCGCCGAGTACAAAATTGACCTCAAGAATGTGCTGGGCACGGGCAAAGACGGCAGGGTTCTCAAAGAGGATGTCCTCAACTACATGGACAAGGGTGGCGTAGCTCAAAAAGCGCCACAAGCTAGTACAGGTCAAAGGTCATCAACAGTCCCGCCACCTCCAACTCCAACACAGGTCAAGGCGCCATCACCGCAAGCTCCAGCTGCAGCTGCAACTCCAACTCCAGCCAAGACTTTGACCCCGAGGTTATTCACGACACCGGAGGACAGAACGGAGAAAATCAGTGGATACACGAAAACCATGATTAAGACCATGACGATGGCAAATGTAATGCAATTTAACTAGTTAGCATTAATTAACTCTTATAACTATAATATTTAGTTTTTTAAAAGAGTTTTTCATTTATTATTCCCTGACATTAATTCAGCAAATACCACATTTCGGCTACGGCGATGAGATAAACGTCTCCAAGTTAATTGCCCTGAGACAACGCCTGAAGCCGGTGGCCGCACAGTACAACATTAAATTAACGATGCTGCCGTTATTCATGAAATCCATGAGTTTGGCACTTGCTCAATTCCCCATTTTAAATGCTAGCATGGATGTCGAGAATAACACGATAACTTACAAGGTAATTATCATTATAATTATAATGAAAGGTTAAGGTAAATTGTATTTTTTATTTAATCGATTATAATTATTAATAAACATTTCATTTTATTTAATGTCAAGGGGGCACACAACATTGGGTTGGCAGTGGACTCGAAGAACGGTCTGATTGTACCGAACGTGAAGAACTGCGAGAGCAAAAGCATCCTGGAGATCGCGAGTGACATCCAGACCGTGGTCAGTGCAGCACTGAGTGGATCTGTGAAACCGGACGACCTTCGCGGCGGTACCTTCACCATTTCCAATATTGGCTCGGTATCCAAATTTAATAATTTTATACTCCAATTGATTATATTAAATATAAGAGGTCAAAGGTCAAAATGTTAATGTTAATATATTTTCTGAACAAGATGGGCGGCAGATACTGTCATCCTGTGATTCTACCACCGGAAGTGGCCATCGTAGCAATTGGGGCGTCACATGTAATCAACTCAAAATTCCATTAAATTTCACTAACAATTAAATATGTATGTATTTAATGAACAATAATTTTTTAAATCCGATTTTTAATGCAGACTGTGCCAAAGTTCGACAAGGAAGGCAAAATTAATCCAGCGGAAGTGGTGAATGTCAGTTTTTCGTGTGACCACAGAATAATCGATGGCGCCACGGCTTGCCGCTTTAGCAACGTCTGGAAATCCTACATTGAAGACCCTTCCTCAATGCTGCTCCACCTCAAGTGATTCCACTACTTAACTAATTAGTTTGATTAATTCAAGTTAAAAACTGTTAAGTAAATGCAATGTAATTTTAATTCAATTTCTTAAATCTGCTATCAAGTAATTTTAAGTCTCAAGTAAATGTGCAATTTTTAAAAAGATAATCCTTTTTTTGCGGTAGCTAAATACTATTTACATAAATATTGCAAAATGCTCCAATTTTTACAAGTTAATTATAATTAAATAAACACGATAAAATGATAAGACTGGAAAAATGTAAAACTCATGACATTAAAAAAGGTAATTAAATTGCCCCTTAAAACAATTTGATTTGATTGTTATCTTTTTTACTTGAATAATTTCGCTTTTTTATTTTCGTAAAAATGTATAAATATAATAATGATTATAATAATACATCTTAACTAACTACTTTTATAAAATCCTACTTTTGCTAATCACTAACATTACGTAATAATTATCTCGTTGGCTGACAAAGTTGACTAAAGTTAAGTACTGATTAATTAAATTCACGTACAAAGTCAATAGTTAAGTTAATTAACCATAACCATGGGGTATATTGGATTGACATTGGCATTTTGAAAACTTTGAAAGAGTCAGAAAAATCTCGTCGTAAATTCATGGTCACATCACATTCTTTTAATTAACAATTTAATTACATTACACGTTTAACTAGTCGTAAGTAAGTATCAAAAGTTCCGCTTTATTAACTAATTTTTTGATAAATTTTAAAATTTCTGAATTTTAAAGTTTTTCACACTTATACATAAGTACATACGTTGCATATGGCAAATCAATTTTTTTAGCAAAAGTTGACTAACTGAGGTCATAGGTCATCGTATTTATATTGATTGAAGTTTCAACAATTTTTTGTTCAAATGGCTTTAAAAAATCAATTTAAAAACTTTTTACAAAGAGCCATTAATTACGAAGTGAAAATGAACATTTACATAATTATTTACGCCATGAACTAAATTTACATGATTCAGTAGTTATTAATTTTTACCACTCTCGAGTTAATTACTTCAGTTTCGTATATCAAACATTAAAAATTACTTTTTCAAGCTTAAAAATACTGACAAAATTGACAAATAACGTAACGTAAGGATTCTAATGGTAATTTCGTAATTATGTTGATAATTATGGACATACAAATTTGCTTGAATAATAAATACTATTGCAATAATAATTAATTTACAATTTGCCACTAACTCTGTTTAGTTATACTGCACTTACATTATATGTACTTTAATTGTAATTATCATTAATTTATTGCAATAAGTACGTAATACACTTGATAAATATTGCAAAAAATATTGTTCAGTCTCCGTTTATTAAAACAATTATTTGATTTTCATCTTGAGTTTTTTATCTTGTTTGAGTTGCACACTTAATTGCTAATTATTTTTTATTGCGAAAAGTAATAAAATGGAAGATTTCAATTTACTTTCCTAATTAACTAATCATTGTCAGAAAATTTCCGGGCTTTTAGATCAAGAAAAATTATGTTAATGTACTTACATTTTATATAATATCGAGCCACATTAATTAATCAAATTTAATTTTGCAACGACCGAAAAAGATTTGCAATTTAAAATTTAAAAACGCACTAGTTTGTTCCTCAACTCAACAATGATAATTAAACTAACTAACTAAGCAATTAAGAAATAAGTAAGTAATAATTTAATAACAACGTGGCCAAAATAAACAACAATTAGATTAAATAGTTAAATATTATTATAACAAAAAATAAATTATGAACAAAGTTGATCAACCAAAAAAATGCTTAAAATATTTCATTAAAATACTTTGACACTCTCAATTCTTGTTGCAATTTAATTGCACTCTTAATTAGGTTTATGTTTTACATCAATGCAGTAGTTAATTTTTTCCGCCAATTGATTAACTAAAGTGAGTTAACTAAGTCGTGGCAATTTGTTTTGAACGGATAGTCAGTTGCCGCAGAAGAACTCGTCGGTTTTCGAGATGCACCTGGTGACGCAGGGCGCGTTCATCCTGAAGAAAAACCAGAGATTGCAGACGAGCTGGATGACGCCGGTCCCGATTAAAATGGCACTGCACATGATGAGTATCCTGAGGTATTTCTCCTGCGACTGCACCTCGTCCACAATCGAGGCCGTGCCCCCGAACAGGGTATTGACCTGGGTCAACAGCGAAATCGTTGCGGGGGCGGCCTTCAGGAAGGCGACCAAAGTCTCGTTCGAGCGGTACAGCAGGAAGCTGCTGGCCACGATCAGGGTTATGGCTGTGATCTGCAAATAAAAAAATGTTTAAAAAATTGTCCTCTTTAAAAATGAATCTTCTTGACCTTTGACCTTTAGTAACCCACCATTGACACAAGAGACACAATTTTGAGACCAGTGGGAACAGCGAAGCCGGCAGAGTGCTGACGCAGGTCCTTCGCTGTGGCAGTCGAGTCGGTGTTGATCGTCGTGCTGTTGATTGATTCAATCGAGTTGGAATCTTCGCAGAAGTCCAGCGAGCTGGAATGTCCATTGCTGCTGGAGGCACTGTTGCTGTTCAGTTTCTCATGTTCCTGCGACTGTTGCTGGTGGAGCAGACCTCGGATACTGTGTCGATACGGACTGCTGTGATCGGACACCGTCGCTCTGTCAAATACGTCGTGGCTCCCACTGTGATGCGAATGTGCCATTTTTTTGCAATTTACACTAAATCTAATGTTATTGCGATGTAGATGTATGTAGCAAATTTTGATTGCCAAAAATTTCACACGTGAGTTTGGAAATGGAAGCTCTGAGCTCTCAAAAAATGATTGCGCCTGTGTTTGTCTCAACAATGTTTAACAACATTTTCATTATTTCAAGTGGAAATTTCCCGTTTCCCCATTCATGTTTGTTTTATTGGCGATTGTCTTTAATTGTCACTTGAGTTACTCTACTTAAATAAACTGAACAGTAATATCGTATACATAGATTTACTTGTATTTAAATAATAACTTCACTGTAAGGGCCACATTGAACTGAAGTGAACCTGAGCCTGAACCGAAGTGGCCAGGACGAAACAAAGCATTTTTTTGTCTCAAATCTCAAGCACTTGAGCACTCACTCATTTCAAGCAGAAATCTCCAGCTTGGTTCATTATGCTTATCCATAATAAGAGATGACGATATGATTATCATTTATCCAAGAAACTTGTGTATTCTCTGTGTGCACTTACTACAACAATGTATTTACAGTGAAGTGTTTGTCTCTTTCAGGAGAATCAGAAGGGTTCTTACTTTACCTCACATTTTTCTTTTTGACTAGAATTTTGTTGTCGGAATCGGAGTATCTTTTACTTATCTTACCAGAACAATTGTAGCCTTTGTGAGCTAAATTGTGAGTGAGTGAAGACACACACGGTCACACCGTTGCACACAAACACACGTAGATCATCATATAAAAGCTCTAGCTGAGATTTTGAGTTTTCATAAGAAAACTGAAAAAAAATCGGAGGGTGGAGGTAGAGGGTAGTTTTTTTTATAAAGGCTTCATTTCACTATTTTGCAGGGGTTCATTTTCCTTCCTACAGTCTGCCACAAAAGTCCTGTTCCTGTTCCGTGCTCACTTCACATAATAAATTTCAAACCTTTTTTTCTTCTCAGAAATCCTTCATTCTGACTCAGACTGACTGAGCCTTACGATGAATCACTAGCAACTTTTTTCTTCATGTATTTCATGTTGTGTAAGTAATCTACGTACTGCTTCATTCACTGTAAAATACTACCTGATTTTTTTCTCTTCTGTTGCCTTTGACTTTACACATGACAAATCTCCACTTGCTTCAACTTCAACTTCAACCCTCTTTGGCTATGACTCTCAATCTGAATGTGCACACACAAATGTACATAAAATAACTCTGTTTTAGAATACTACTCTGTTTATAAGTGATAGTTATCATGCCGACCCTCACTCGACTCACTTCACTCGTTTCATCCCATCCTGGTCTGGTCTGGTCATTTGTTCCTCCTAAGTACATTTACATTTTCTACTTATGTACATTGCCTACCACGAACGATGTAGTAACTGAAAGGTAGGAAGGCAAGGATTTTTATGTAATCATCATAATCATCATGATGAAGTCAAGTCTGCATTTTCTAATGACAGGGAAGAAAAATAAGAAAACTGCTTCATTCCACTATTACATTACATTACAGTAATACTATTTCACTACTCTGTAATAATCAGTTTTTCAGAGTCGAGTGATACCCCACAACGCTAACAACAACCTTTTTTTTTCGCTTGTTTTTCCATTGTTCTTTCATGTTTGTAGGTAGAGTTTACAAAGTGCAAGCAAACTCACATTCAACAGCATCATGATCACATCACATCCTAGTCACATTTATTCAGTCATTCACGTTTAGATGCTCATGGTTTTACTTACAACAATGGACCTTCATTATCCACCGTCACCGTCATCGTCAATCGTCATCGTGATGATCATGATCATGGATATTTTTGTGGCTATAATATAAATCAAGTTGATCTTGATGCTAAGACAAAACTGGGTTTACAATTACAATAATAAAATGAAATGCTTTCTGAGAAAGAGGCGATGCGAAGGCTGCACTAGCAAACGTCAGCGTTTTCTGCTTCACCGATTTTATTTTACAGCATAATAAAGAAAAGTTCATAGTTAATGCACGGTTAAACTTGAAGTTGAGCTGAAAGGAAACCAGACAAATCCAGCATCATATCAGCATGAACAGTTTAGTATTAAATACAGTGACAGTCTCAACTTACCCCAGTAGACGAGACAGTTTTATCAATCCAGCAAAATGTCTTTGTATTATTATATTGTATTGTGCAAAGAGTTTTAAATACTATTAATACTTTCGAGTAAAGGTTTAAGATGAAAATCAAACGTAACGTAACATAACGGCAATGATGCATGAAATGTGTGCGTGTGAGATAGAGGCTAGAGAGACACTCGAGAAGTCAAGACAGAAAAGTCAAAGTGGCAATGGCAGGTTGCAGCATAACACAAGAAGTGAGAAGTTGAGATTTGAGAGGTGAATGTGTGAGGTGGAGGCGATGTGATGTGATTGATAAGCATTTTGTTATTCACATTTTTCATTTTCCTCATTCACTTCATATTTCATAGTAATAAAATTCATACTCACTCTGTCTCAAGTCACGATAATAGTAGAAGAGCAAAAGACTGAATTTATATGGCATCAGCGAAAATATTTTAAGTTTAGTTAAGTCAACTCAACTCTAAAATGCTCCGTTAACTTTGGATATTATTGCATTTCAGTTCATGATGACTGTGCGTTACGTGACATGACGTGATCAAGTCTTGATCAAGCTTTTTCATATTAAACCATGCAATGAAGCGATAAATTTCCGCCTCGGTTTTCGCCTTTCATTTGCAAAGCTTAAGCTGGCCAGGCACAATTTGTCATTTATTGCAGCTAAGAGCAATTAAAATGGCTTAAATGAAAATTTCAAGTGAAACCAAAAAGAAAATATTTTTTATTTCATTTCCGTTGCGAATGCAAACTGATCGACATCAGCATAATTTCTTAGTTTCAAATTTAAAGGCTCGCACAATCATCTTCATTCATTAAGCTCACAGCTTATTGTCAAATTAAAGTGTTGATGTTGATACTGAGTTCAGTTTCAATCCACATTTAATTTATGATTAACCAATGTACATAATGTTACTATTCCTCACTCACATAATCCTCATTGAAGAAAATTTAAATGAGGCCAAAACCACAATGAAAACTGAGACAAGGTAAGATTTAGGTAGAAACTTAAAGGTACGAAATGATTACGATCATTTTAGACATTTTTACTCTTTAATTAAATTAAATGAATTGTCAGAACTATTTAGAACATAAAAGCTGCTAAAGTTTAAGTTAAAAGCCAGACGTCACTCACCTTTCTTGAGTTGAACTCATTCATTAATAAATAAAGTTCAGTTAGGACTGACTATACTATCTCATGACATGACAAATATTTAATTGGTGAATGTTTTAAAATATTTGCAAATATCTGCAAATTTACCCCAATTCATTCATATTCATGGAGCACGTGGAAGTGGAAATTCTCTGTGCGGTTATTTAAACAAAAGTAATAAAAAAGCAGAAGAAAAGTAAATAAGAATGATTATATTTCGAACATTTGTTCCGTTGTTCACAGGATGACGCTGAAAGTATGCCAAAATGTCAGGTAAACAAAAGCTTCTCTGTTGAATGAAGCAGAGTGAACAAAGCAAACGAAATGAAGCACATGTGCTAAATATTTTGCCACTTTGGAATCTCGCATCACATCATAGCATCACTCTCACAATTGTTAATTTGCGAATACAATGGTTTATGGTTATTTAATGGCTTGCGTGTGTGCGTTTTATTCTGCTGTGGCTCGTTCCTTTGGTAAACATGTGCAATAGTATAAAGGCAGCCAGCGCAAACTTTTCGGCCTCACAGTCACAGCTCAATGAAAATCCTTCTAGAAAAAATGGTATGAAAAACGAAGCGGATTTTAATTTTAGGTTATAATTATTACTAACCTCTTGTATCATATCATGAGTGTTATGTCATTGGATTTGTTCAGTGAGCCAAAAACGACGTTTCAACTTCAACTCAAAGTCTCAAAGTCAGACTAAAAAAGTCAGAGCTCAGGTAATATAAAGAAGAATCTCATTTCATGGCTTAACTTTTTATTTAACACTTGTGTCCATTAATGCGCTAAATGAACATGAAAATGAAGCGTCTCATGAACAGATGTGGGTGGAGCAGAAAATCCTTTTGTTACAGACTGCGGCTTAACTTTTTAGCACCGAATCAATTTGAATTTAAGTCAAGTGTAAAATCATAAATGTTTTTTTCAAAACAGTCAGACTACTATATTAGACTAAAATTAACAATTATGTCGTTATGTAGCTAGCCACCATCATCACCGTCGTAAAAATGAGTGACTAATATTTTCCGGTTTACGACTTCAAAACTTCGCTTATGGTTGACTTTGACGGTTAGTCATTTGTCACTGTCAGTTTTTATTGAAATGCTTGAAAAATAGCAAAATCGATACAAAAAAATGATGTCACGTCTGTATTTAAGTTATTTAATGTTTTCAACTTAAAGCTTGAATGGAAAGGTAATTAAAATTTATGAGAGAGACCTTGAAAGAGTCAAAGCCAAAAACCAATCGCGTGGCAAAAAAACTGTTCAAATTTATTCATTATTGTAACTATAATTAGACATATTTATAATTTTTCTTTTTTGGTTTAGTTAGACATTATATTTAATTTACGGCTAATTAATGTCACCATTAAAAGGGAAAAGAAATAAAAACGCAGTTTGAAACAAAATAAAAATAAAAATCTCGAAATAATTTGTAAAAATAAAGATAAAAAATAATTTGACGAGCTAGTGCCAGTGAAATTAGATTTTTAATGGGTATTTAATTAGAGAATGAAATGGAGTTGCTATTCGACTCTTTCCACTTGATGGTTTGTAAATCCGGGTTGAGCAGCAATGTAACCATCTTGTCGACCAATCTCTGCGGCAGCCAGTCGTAGAGCGAATGAAAAACGTTTTGAAGCACCGACGCATCATTGTAAACCGCTATCCCCCGGATGTCGCTCTCCAGCAGGTACACGAAAGATGTCTTGTGCTGCCCACTGTTCAAAAGCTGCGCAGGTCGAGGCTCGTTGTACGCTTTGGCGTTGATGTTGGCGTCGCCTTTCGAGCCACTGGAGGATTTGCGTCGGTGTCCACGACCACCTCCCATCACAACAATCCTGGGACCTTGACCTTTTTGTTGAACCATTTTATAAGGAGAAGTGGCAGATTCTCCGGCTTCGTCTTTGTCGCCCACACAGCCAAACACTTCCATTTTCTTTTTCATGAAGGCGTCAAAATAGCCGCCGTAGAATTCCTTGTCGAACTCTGTCATTTCAGACGCCATCTCGTGATACTGCGCCTCCAAGCTCGAGAAGAGTCCCGACTTGGTTGAGAAGTCTCCTGATAGTATTTAATTGGTCATTTTCAAACAACTCAATCTTATCTCAATTAAAAATAGTTATCTTTAGTAAGCTTACTTGGGTGATAAGCCACAACTTTGACCCCGTACTTTGCCACTTCCACCCGGAAACTCTTGAGCCAGCCGTTAAGGGCCGCCTTGGAGGCGCAGTAGGTGCCCAGGAACGGAAGGGGGTAATCCGCACAGTCACTGCTCACCACCAAGACCCTCGCTAAAAAAAATAGAATAATTATATTAATTTTAAATGGCTTGTAATTATATGACAATTTTAATTGCAATTAGTTAATTGTGTAAATAACCTTTGCTCTGGAGTAAAACGGATTTGAACGTGGTGATGAAGTTGAGCGTCCCCCAGAAGTTGACATTGAGCTGGTGCTCGCGTTGCGCCTGAGTCTGCCAGAAGAACTCGCCGATCGTCGCCACAGCGGCGTTAGCAATTAAAGCCCAAAGACCTATTAAAGTACATAATTAAATAATATTTAACGTCACAATTAAAACTATTATAATATTGTGAATTGTTTGTAATTATTACGAAGTCTGCCATGGTGCATGTGAAGCACTTCGTTGCACCGCTGCAGAAAAAGCTGCAGACTCTGCGCACTGGTGACGTTGACAGGGGCGACGAAGACGCGATCTGGAAACTCCCTGCGCAGTTTTTCAGCGCCTTCCCCATGTTCATGGAGACATCCTGCGAGCACGCTGTAGCCCAGTGACGCCGCCCACACCGCCATGGAGAAGCCGAGGCCCGAATCGCAGCCCGTAATCACGATGAGCCTTTCCGGTCTCTCCTTGACCAGCCGCTTGGTCAGCTTCCGGTTTTGGACATGTCGCAGCACCAGATAAGCGGAGGACAGAGCTGTGACCGTCGCCGATAGAGAAATTCGGGGATTCGTCAGATTCCTGAGCACACCTCCAAGTCCTAAAGATGCGAATGTCATGATATTTTTTATTTGATCAAAACTTGTCTTGAAATGTTGACATGAGCAGAGTGAAACACAGACTGAGACTGAGCCATGAAACGAAAGTGATCCGGTGTTTAGTTTTAAGAAAAAAATTGAGCAGCAGAAGAAACCGCATGCATAAATAAAAAGGTTGCTTAACTTTAACTCAACCAGAGACAAACACGAGTGGATAGATGCATATCTCGAGAAATGGTAATGAAATCAATGATTTCCTCTCCTCTTGTCTTGTCCGAACCAAATTTTACCAAATACTTAAATGCCTATGTTATGCTCATCCACTTAAATACTCATTACTTAATACAAATTCTGGTGACAGACAAGACAAGAGAAAAACAATTCTCGTACTAAACCAGTACCTGAACAAATTCTGGCTCATTGTGGCTGTCGCTGTCTGAAAAGGTAAAGCGTCAATATCTTAAGCCAAGCTACATAAAGCCAAAGACAATCCTTTTAAAGCTGTCTCAAGTGAATGTGAAGAAGCTGCGCTATTTTAATGCTTTTGTTTTGATCTGCTATGATTTTTATTTCGCTTTTTTTGCTTGATTGATTGTGATTGACTGATTGATTGATTATCGATGTTCATTTGGTTTCCTTTATGATGAGGCTGAAATTTCGGTGTAATTTCATTTTACAAATTTATTCCGTCTGTGGAAACTTCAATTTACATTTCTATGTCAAAAGGTGGAAAATATTTGATCAAACTATGAAATATTATCGATTTGAAAAAAAAGTTTCGCAATTAGTTCTTCCAAAGGAGGAAATAGCTACATTTCTTAATAAAAGAAAGCAACAGAGAATTCAATTAAAGGACAAACAGAGGTCAATTTAGTCTGAAAACAAATCCTAGATTTCAACAATTTCCATGATTACTTAAATTATGACGAGTTGACGTTATCATTTCGTTGGCTAACATTTTTTCCACGGAAAAAATTTCTTCACAGAGATACATTGAACAGCAACAGACGTACATAAAGTAGCAAAACGCAAGCAATCGCGAATAGTCTAGTTTCTTGGCCACAACACAATCACAATTTCTCTTCCGGTTGCATGTCTTGATGATACTCATGTCATGTGAAAATGAACAAAGATAAATAAACACAACATTATTACTATGAGTGAATGACATGTGCCATTTTATCGAAATCACAACAAAACACAAAAACAGTTCCTTCTTCAGTATCGCTGCTGTTAGTTAGTTAACTATGGCACAGTTAGCTAATAAGGACATAATTTACTAACTATTTGTACATTACATTATATAATGATATATAGTTCATACGCAGTTAATATCATAATTATTTATTATTATTATTCTACTCTGTTGTATAAGCGAGAAAACCAGAATCCAAGTTGATGATGCGGAATGAAATGGTTAACTAGTAAATGTAACTGTGATGCCAATTGACTCTGTTGTGAGTGTGTGACCATTTTTTGAGTTGGACCAATTTTCATTTTCATACAACATAGAGGAAATGATTGTGCCAAGTGCCGCTGCCGACAGAACTGACGAGTCGTCAGTGACGACGCTGCATTTTTCAGCTAAGCTACATAAGATAAAAAAAAATCAAATCAAGTGAATTGAGGTGTTTGAGTATGTATGTGTTTAAATGAATATAATATAGCAGCAAAGATGATAAAGATTGAGCGGGTTATCAGAAAGTAAAGTGACTTTGTGAGTAAAAGTGCAGAGTCTGCTTAATTAATTACAATTTAATTGCCCACATTCATTTAATTCTGCAAGAATTTGTAATTCGAGGTAGATGATGGAGCTGAATTGAGGAGAAATTGAAACTCAAATAAAATGTCAAAAGTCAAAAGTATAAAAGTGATACAAACATCCGCTTAGCTTCCACTGAGCTGTGTGAGGCAGTAAAACATTTGATTCTTAATTATTTGATGCTTTGACATTTATAAAAAGAGGGAGCAAAAAAATGTATCATTTTTATCAACGAGGAGTGAGCAGCATCCTTTCCTCTTTGGACTCTTTTCATTTCCATCCCATTCATCAGAGAGTCAGAAGCGACTTTCAGAGCGCATCTGGCTGAATCGAATAATGCACACATTTGATTCCTATTTGCATAATTTAGCCAGTGTGATCAGTGGCCTCCGATTCCGAGCCAATGCCAGTCTTCATTTATTTAACTGAAGCGCAGCCAATTTTTTCGAGATTATCCTCACCATGATCATAATATCATATCATCATAAATCTCATTAGATTAGCTTGCTCCTATAACATCGGCATCGTCCTTGCTTCACACAACAACAGCCACCATGAAATTCGGAGAATTTTTCTATTAAAAGTAGAATAATACTACTAGAGTTGAGCCTGGCTTAACTGCGTAGCTGTACCAGTTTAATTTTACTCTTTCTTTGTGAGATGTGAGCTGATGTGAATGTGAATGACACTAATTAATATTTATTAGTCTCCAACAACCATTTTATTTCACTATTACAAAGTAAAACTTCTGATCCTGTCGTTTCTAGTTCATGTGTGCACACTCTGCAATTTCCATGTTTAAATGGACTTCGGCTTGGCTGAGTTTAACTCCAGTTGAGTTTTAGATCGTCTCGTCTGAAAAAATAAATTGGACTAATAAAAGTGCAGTGATTAACAATTAAGTTTTTAATAATAATGTAAAAAGGAGTGGAGGCGTTTCAGTTTTAACAAGAGCTAGACAAAACAAAGTTTTAAGTGAGTGATTGAGTTCCATTTTATTTTGCAAATTTCATATCGCACCAGGAAGCACAATTTACTTATCTGAAGCAGACAGAGAAACATTTGTGTTGTTAACATTTGCGTGTTTGTTAACGACAATGAATGAATCATCATATACAAATTTTCTGGGTTTTAGATTATTATTTAAATCAGTTTCACGAAAATTTTCAATTTCAACCAAAAATGGGTTTTTCCAGTGACAGTGATAAAAAGCTCTTGGACAGAGTTAAGTTTAAATTTGCATGCGAGGCTACAAACTCGAGTTGAGTTTCTAGTTGAGTCCAGTGGACACAAGTTTAAATTGATAATGAAAGATAAATGCGAATGAAGCTAATGATGAGTGAGCTAGAGGAAAATGGAGCATGAAGCGGAACAAAGTGGACTGAGATAAACTCAGTGAGATTCCTGTTACATAGCAGTGGGGCAGTGGCACCAACTGACACTTTGTATGTGCGAAACTGAAATCTGCGAGATTCTTGATGACAGAGAGGATTGAGAAGTTGCATCTTCTCCATCCATCCTCGATTCAGTTCAGTGGTGAAGTGTGAGAATGTGAGAAATAACATTTTTGAGGCTCTTTTCTCTCTTTTCGGGAGAAAAAAATTCTGACTGACATTGGAATGGAGCAAAAGCAGCTGTGCTGTGGCTGTACCTAAACTGTGAAAATGTGAGTTGTTTCACAAGATGAAAACATTGTTGAGAGCTGAGACTGAAAGAAGACTTGAGATGGGCGGCAGCTTTTGTCAGTACTGTAAAAACTCTAACCGTTTTATAACTGCTTATCATTATCATTATCTCTCTAATCACTGTAACTGTAATCCGCTACATCTTTCCATCACCGGGACTTATCGGCAAGAAGGAGGTGAAAGTGAAACAGGAGGAGGAGGCGGTTCACAAAGCAGGGGATGGAGGAGTTAGGAGCTTCAATTAGTTAACTGTAGTTTCCTACTTGATATCTGTGTGTGTGCACGTGCATTACATTTGAATTAAAGTCCAGCTAAAGTCAACAAAGTATCGAATCAAATCAAGAGCAAAGATAAGATAAGCCTTGGCTTATCATTATCAGACAGAGAAAGAGTGATTTTATTTGCCAAATGTGAGTAAAGTGTTTAGTTAAATGTTTCGTTTAATAAGACTGAATTTTCTCAGACTCCAGCTGCAACTTAAACTGGTTGCTTATGAAAACTGATAAGCTTCGATTCTGGTAATAATCACAAAACTGGTTAAACTAAATGCAATAAACAATCATTTATTCATTATCATTCACACTAACTTTGCAGTTTATTAACTAACAAACAACAATTGTTTGCTTTTTTGGATAAATAACTCTAATAGTATTAACCTTGTGTCCATTGAAGTCAAGTTTTTTAAAATTGAGATTAAACTAACTGAACTAAAAATCGATTGGGCTAATAAAGCCGAAGCACGAGGATTCTTCACACAACACGGTTAATTTTGTTTAATATTTAATCAACTAATAATTATTGCCTTAACCTTTTCATTTATTGGTTCATCAAATTGAAACATTTAAATGTGATTAGTGATTTCTTATTCAACTTCAACTTTGTATTTAAAAAATGTTTCGCAGTGATGATAAAGCAGTTAGGAAGATTACACTGAATTAATTTTAATTACAGTTTTTTTTAACGAAGTAGCAAACCAGTCCAGTTTAGAGATTGCAGAAATGAATGAAAAAAATGGAATTAAAATGCTGAGTTAAAGTTAACAGTTGACATTTAATTATCAAATTAACAGTTCCAAGCTCCACAAGAAAATGCTGAATTTTCCTAGTTTCATTTTGATTTCAATGTGATTGTGCTTATCAAGCTCGGATAAGCTGAATATTTCAATCCAAGCGAGTAGCGAAGAATATTAAAAGGTAAGTTATAATTTTTTCCGCAATTAATTACTTGTTAGAATAATTAACTTAGAAAACTTACTATTTACTTACAAACTTAAAAACCTATAGTAGACGAAGTAAACAAAGACAAACTCATTGACTTGGACATGTGACTGACTTGACTGTGATCTGATTTGATGGACATCGCTCTGGCTCTAATGGAATTTGGAACAGATTTTTTACATTGGAAACTGAGTTACATTGACACTTTGGAAGTGACTCCGCACGACATCTGAACTGTCTCTGCTATAATATCAACACATACGTACTGACTGATGTGATAGATCGGCACAAATTGACGTTGATTATAAATAAAGGTTGACACATTCCAATGTCCCAAGTGACGAATTTTGTGTCTTGTCCTTGTCGCAAAGGAAAGAGTCGCCAGCGTCACTTTCCCAGCTTACTCAGCAGATGGTATCGTACCCCTGAAAATTGAGGTTGTGCTTTGCTGCGCTTGCTTCAGCTTTTCTTTGCTTTTCTATTAATTTTTTAATTAGGTTCGCAAATTGCCCCTGAACCTCATCTAAATGTTTGTCAACGGCCACGTCACATTATTTACTCACAGCCACTTTCAATTATTTTAATGGCCAAATAAAATTTATGTCATTTTTCATAATATTCTGCATAAGCGAGTTTTTACGACTTTCCAATGTGCATCGAGCATCGAGCACAAAGGAAACTTTTCTTGGAAATGAACAATGGAAAAAATTGACCACTCTCAGAGTGACATGGAGCAAGTAGAAAAGACATTCTCAGACTGAGAATCTCAGTGTGTATTTGATACCAGCTCCGTCTTTTTTCTACGACGCTGTTTCATTTAAAAAAATTAAATTCAAACTGAAAAAAATATATTTAATCGCTTATTAATGATTTATTAATCAGTGGTTTGTTATTTCAATTAAAAACTAAACCCCAAAAATGGCCTGTGGCTTTATCTTGCGTAGGAAATAATTAATTATAATTAGTGTTAATAATAATCAATTAATTAGATTAAATATCTGGTACGTTAACTGTTTCCTCTGCTTCATTAATAATTTTTTGCAATTTAATTGAATTTTTCAGGATTGTTTTTCCTCCGACTTATGATTGAGACATACCGGTGGGTCTCCATTTTCTTGCCCAAGTCCCTGCGACCCGAGCCTTGGAAGCCGACGACGGAGGCGGATTTAGACGACGAGGAGCACGACCCCTCCTTGGAGCAACCCTCCTTCAGGATCAAACTTCGCTCCGGATATTTCCACTGGCAGCCTGACCCTGACTCCGAGCCGGAAGAGTCTCCATCTTCAACCTACTACAGCGCCAGCGAGATGGTCTGAACTTGAAAAAAGTTTTAAATCAAAATTCCTCAAAAGTGAGTGATAATTTGATAAGAGCTGCTAAAAATCTCTTAGTCTTATTAATCTAATTACTAATTAGCTATAATTGCTAATTAAATCGTACTTAAACCCTCAATTTAAAATATCTTAATTTATTTACAGACATTCACATGACAAACAACGATAAGGACTGACACTGGGCGGACGAAAGACAAATCTCACCTTTCAGCTGAACTTTCTACTTAAAATGTTTTAAAAATGTTAGAGCTTAATTTTTTCACACTACTTAAATAAATATCTCTAATGAACTTCTTAATCACTGCACGTACTAAATTTTAATTGGCATAAAATAAAATTGCTTCATTACTGCTAAACTGCTATTAAACAAATAAAACTTAATGAGAATATCTACCTTAAATGACTATCGCAACGTATGATTAATTGAGATAATAACCTTACCTAATTAACTGATGATCATCATCATTATTATAAACGATTTTGGACTTAATTAACTGTTTAGCCTTGCCTCTATCATTTTATTTGTTTTTAATTAATTACCCAGCATTTTTACGAACCTCTAAGAATCTCAAGTTCAAAATTCTCATCTCATTTCATTTTTTTACAGAGAAAAAGCGTGCTGAGCTGAGCCCAAGCCGAATTAAACCGTCAACCGGTCCACATTGTCACATCGTCATCGTCATTTTCACCAGCATCCGCGAATTTTCTACCAAATCCACTCCAAGATTCAGATTCAATAGCGGATAAGAAGAAAGAGATTCTCATCTCAAGTGAAGACTCAGACAACGAGACAAAGAACGCGTCACACCTCAGATTCAGCAGTGAAGCAGCAAGCAAAAAAATACAAGGATCTACAAAATACCACTGTTAAAGACAAAAGCCTTGGTTTTTAAATCGTCCTCTATTATATTTGCCAGTTTTAACTTTTGTAACGTAATGTAACGTAGTGTACCTAATATAAATGTACTTGTGGATTTCAAAACATTTTTGTGGATTGATATTGATAAGCCGAAAGAGAATCGTCATCGTCACCGAGAGATCGCGAATTCTCGACGCGAGAGACAAAAGTGACACTAAAGTGTCTACGTAATATAATGTAATCTTATAAAAAAGTTTCTTGGCACTGCAACCGGAAGCGAATGAAAAAAAAACGAGTCTATCTTACCACTACTACTACAATAGTATCTCTGAGGAATTTTGTGAAGTGGTAGAGAAAAATGTGCACGACGACACTGAACAACTGAAATGAACCGATAATTGAAACACGCTTATCATCACCAAGCTCATTTCAACTTCAACTGAAGAAAAAGCTTGAATAAAGACTAGGAAATGGAAATAGTTTTTTATTCGAACACTTTTAAATGATTTAATTGAATGTAGTCCAATTAAAATCCAAGTGCTTATCAGTTTGATAACCTGTTGTAGTAATAGATACTTAATTGTTTTAGTGAAGCAGTTAAGTTAAGTAATAGTTAATTGAACATTGAAAAAAATACGTCAAGGAAACCGTTGACAACGGACATTATTTTTTTGCCGTTCGTTGAGTGGGATTTTTTTTAAGTTGCCAAAAATTGATAAATAAATAAAAATAGGTAATTTTTCTAGTTGCAATAAGACAAGTGTTTCAAATTATGAGCAAGTCGCCTGGTTGGACCTCCTCATCATCTTCAGCAGGGAAAGGCAGCAGTGGGAAAGAGTCAGTTTCTGAAGTTAGACTGCGCAGCGGTCGAGTTTACTCCAATAGTAGCGGCGAATCTTCTCCTGGAGGAGCTGGAGGTTCAGGAGGTGGCGGAGGTGCAAGTGGAAGTGGAAGGAACAAAAGAGGCAGACGCCGACGGGGCAAAATGGACGGTTCCAATGAAGACATAGCCTACAAGAGTCTAGGTCATGGTGGCGGCGGTGACGCCGGAGGAGACGGTGAAGGTGACGCAGCTGGCGGCAAAGGTGGGAGGGGCTCGGCTTCCAAGAAATATTTCGAGATGCCGATGCAGGTGATGGGCGGCGAGAAGTTGCGTCTCCTGGAGGGTCAAACAGACGACTCTTCCGAGGAGGACCATCATCACCACGGCCTCCATCTGCAGGACAAGGGCGTGCCCCAGGAGTCATTCTGGACAATAACGATTCAAGTGTTCATCCCCTTCCTCATTGCGGGCATGGGCATGGTCGGCGCGGGTCTCGTGCTCGACATCGTGCAGCATTGGCAGGTGTTCATGGACGTACCGGAAGTGTTCATTTTGGTGCCAGCTCTGCTGGGACTCAAGGGCAATCTTGAAATGACCCTGGCCTCCAGATTGTCCACGCAAGCGAACCTGGGCAACATGGACGACTTCACGAGTCAGTGGCACATGACGCTGGGCAACCTCAGTCTAGTTCAGGTAAATACTCACCGGTTTTAACTTAATTATAATTAATTAACGAATCAAGTCATTTTAATTAATTATTTATTCTTATTTAGTGTCAGGCAATAGTAGTGGGCTTCCTGGCGTCCGTCGCCGCAGTGATCCTCGGCTGGATCCCCGACGGCCACTTCGACGTGAACCACGCGCTCATCCTCTGCACCAGCAGCGTCGTCACCGCGTCCATCGCCAGCTTCGTCCTGGGGGCCATCATGATCCTCGTCATCATCCTCTCGAGGTACCTCCGGATCAACCCGGACAACGTGGCCACGCCCATTGCCGCTAGTCTTGGTGACCTCACGACGCTCACTTTGTTGGCCATGATTTCCAACTCTGTGCACGACGCAGTCGGTTAGTAAAGGTTTTATAGTATTTTTGGGGTTCAAAGGTCATTTGATTTTAATTTTAATATTGGATTTTGATATTGCAGAGAGCCAAAAATGGCTGTGTCCGACGATTCTGGGCGGTTACCTGCTGTCCATGCCCTGCTGGGTGATTCTCGCCAAGAGGAACAAACTGACAAAGAAAGTGCTTTACTCGGGATGGACCCCCGTCCTGAGCGCGATGCTCATCAGCAGCTTTGGTGGTCTCATTCTCGACTTCGCCGTGAAGACGTTCTCAGGCGTCGCCGTGTTCCAGCCAGTGATCAACGGCGTCGGCGGCAATCTCGTGGCCGTGCAAGCTAGTCGCATCTCAACCTCGCTCCATCTCACCACGCAGCTTGGCTACCTACCCCAGTACATGGGTGGCCTCTGCTTCAATCCGTGGAAGACTTTCTGCTCCAAAGGTCACTAATCATCACCTATTTAATTGAACTTTAGCTAATTACTTAACTAAATTAGTGCCAAAAGGAGATTTATTAACTTTTTGATTTTTTTCAGGAGGTCACGCCATGACCGCGAGGTCGCTTATCATGATGGTAGTACCAGGTCACCTGGTCTTCACTTACTCGATAAGTTACATCAAGGCGGGTCACACCAGCGTGACCCCGATTTTTCTCTTCTTTTACCTCCTAGCGGCCCTCATTCAGGTATCACTTTGCCCCGGGTTTTTCTCAAAATCTTTTTTTCTTACTGTGAGACTCACACACGCTAGAATTGATGTTTAATTGTTAATTGTGATTTAGGTTGTCACGCTGCTGTACTTAGCGGAGATTCTCGTTCACTGGCTGTGGGCGCACAAGATTGACCCCGATAACTCAGCAATACCTTACCTGACGGCGCTCGGTGACCTGATCGGGACCGCCCTGCTCACTCTCGCCTTCCTCATTCTCTACGCGATCGGAGACAAGGACTCTGATGTAGGGGATTAAGTGGACTTTAATTGAGATTTTAGATTTTTATAACTAATTATTATTAATTATTTAAGTGACACTTTAATTAATTCATTCAATTATTTACCCCAGACTTCTGCTACTGATACTACCACTACTACGTAACACGCAATTTCAGAGGTTGAGGTGACAATCAATGAAGTCCTTGACCCTTGACCTCCTAATTTGATCCTGATTTAACTAACCTCACCTAAAAAAGCTAAGCAAGCCACATTTAACTAATTATTTACCATTATTCTTTGTATTTAACACCAATTAAAAATCTCCTTTGTTCCTGTCCAAAACTTTTCCTTGTTTCACTTTAATTGTCTTCATTAATTGAGACAATAAAAATTCTCTGTGTTAATGTCACGCTACTAATTTAAATTAGTCTAAATAGTTTTACAATTACCTAATTCTCTCCATTATCATTTTTAAGTCAACGCGCTCATTTTTAAATGTAGTATAGTATAATAGTGAATAGAATTTAATTTAACTATTTAGCATAATTAAATTTAACCAAGTTAAAAAATCTAACTCTAAGACTCGATGTGATGCCAAACGACACGATTTTATTCTAATTATAGATTGTGTGCTAAATTAAGTTAAATTAAGAGCGAGTGTGATTGTGGTGGATAATTGCTAGAGTGATTGATTTTAGTTAAGAAATGTTAATTACAATGCTAGTTAATTATACATTTGCCAAAATAATTTTAACCTTCATCAGTGCCGTACGTCATCAATCGACACCTTTTGTGCAATTAAATCCATAATAATTGTGTATTTAGTAAGTACATTAATTAAGAGGTGCTCCATCCGTGCATTGTCGTATAATCAAAGTAATAATTAATAATTAATAGACAATATGTAATTAAGTTACCTAATTACAATTAAGTACAAATCTGTACTTTTTCACATAGTTCCTCAGTCTATAAAAAAATCTGCCGAATTTCCGTTGCAAATCGTAATGATTTGATGACGATAATGAGGCCCGTTAAAGAATAATTGCTCATTAAATCCTTCCTATTTAAATAAATAATAGACTCGATAATTAATTGATATTGAAATAATTGAATTGAATTAATAAGATGCTAATAATTAAAATATAAAGAATTTTAACTATTTAAAGATTATTTTGTCGAGGAGGCTAAAAAAGATAATTATGATTAATTAACTTAGCAAAGCATAAGATTTGTAATTGAGATTAAGTAAATAATAAAATTATGACAGAGCATGAACCTACAACGAAATTGAGATCGAAATTTAACCATTTAATTAGAAAATCCTGCGGGACTCAGGACAACGTTTTAATGTAGCAATAAATTCGCACTGAGAATGAAATTTTAATGTAAAGTAAGTAAATACCGCTGTAATAGTACTTAATTAATAAATAATTAGTAGAATAATTAAATCAAACCATCATCAGTATTTTCTGTCCTCCAATCATCATAACCAATTAAAAAAGAAATTTTTACTACTATCAACGCGAAACCGTCGAATCGAATCCAATTCAATCAATGAAACGTCAAAAAAATGTCAGTTAACGTCCTATTGATGATTTTCCACTTGGAATACTTAAAGATAATTGATTAATTAATCAAAAGCAAACTGAATGTAGTATTTAGATTCTGTTTGTAGTTTGCTGAAAAAGATTTTTTTGCCATTCTTTTAAAAAACCAATCTTTACCGCAATGGACAATTTTCAAGGAAAAATCAATGAAAAGCATATTAGTAAAATTTAATTGCAATTAAGTAAAGTAGTATAATTCAAATTAAATAAAGTGCTTATTATATTATCATAATTAGAAGTAAATTTTGAAGAAAAAAACCTGAAAAAGTTTATGTATAAAAATGTTATAAAAATATGAGCTGGAAATGTATAAAAAAATTAAAAATATCACAAATAAAATCCATGACATGATCATGAAAAAATAATGAACGTTGTTAGTTTACTTAATTATTTTCAAAAGAACATCGCACCATACAACCCGATCAATTTTTTTTTCGAGATAAAAATAACAGAAAATTCTTTATTCATTTTATATATAATTTTTATAATAGAGTCTAACAAATTCATAGTAGATTTGTATCGTTAATTAATCAAGTAACTAAAAATAACTTTAGTTATTATCAGATAGTTTAGATTAGGGCACGCTTACAAAAAAATTACTGATTCACAATTGAATTCAAATCCACTATTCATTTCGTTTATCACTCAGTCACACTCCACTTTTTTACTCATTTCATTCATTATTCTTATTTAACTACAAACTGATCAATTAAATCGGAATTGATTCTCTTTTTATAAACAGTAAACAAAAAAATATGAAAAAAGAAAGAAAAAAGCAAAATAATAATTATTTTTTATATATAACAGTAATTTACATAATTAAATGTAAAGTAGTAATTAGAAGGACGGTTGCTTTTTTTAAATGCTAAATACAACAATTAAATTAAATTTAACACCATTTCATTTTCAACATTTTTTAACAAAACCACAATTAAAAATTCAACTTAATTTTATTTAACCATTCAATTTCTCCGTGCGCTAAGTTAATTGCTGGTTGTTTTCTTTTCTCTTGTGGTTTATTATTACCGAAGAGACGAGACGCGTTAGTTAAATCTTTAAATTCACATTGCAAACTCCATTACAAATACAATTAAATGAGGGGGCCTCGTCTCAACTTGCCCCGGTCGCTTTTACCATTTCAGTATAACGGTGTTCATATTGCCTTGTCATTAAAGTTTATCTTAATTAGATTCAATTAATAAATTGCAAATAATTCTTTCACTATTGCTAATAGCTAAATATAGCTCCATAATTAATTATTTAACATTCAACTAATTAACAACGGTTTATAATGTATTTAATGTAGCTGAGAAAAAAATGATCGTAATAAATCCAGTTTAAAAGAATAGTAGTAACTCACAATGAATAGTCAATTAATTGTAGGTTTACTAATTAAATTGTATTTAATTATTTAATAGTAGTAGCAAATTTGTTTCTGCTGATTTCCGTGTAAACTTTCTTATTGAGCGAAGGAATGTAATTTACTATCAGGTTGTGAAATTGTTCGGTTGATTGAAATCGCTGGCGTCACCTCCGTTGTGACCCCGACACCATCGCCGCCGTGGTCGCTCCCACTAGTAGCAGTGGTGGCGGCGGCGCCGGCGCCACCTCCGGCTGAACCGGCGTTTCCGCCTCCAGAAATTCCATTCGGCACTCTGGTCGCTGCGGTCAGGTGGACGAGGGACTCGAGTTCCTGGGGGCTCAGGTGCCTCGCCAGGTCCTCCATGTGGTGCTTCAGGATACGCACCTCTTCTGGGGTAATGGAGGAGGCATCCCCTCCGCCACCACCTCCACCACCACCACCTCCCCCGCCTTGTACACCACCTCCACTACCTCCTCCTCCACCCGTCGAATCCTGGTTGTTGAATCCTCCGGTTGCTGAGGGGTGCATCATGGGCAGAGGCGACGCCCTCCGCTTCGAGTCGCTGCTCAGGAGCGAGTGGACGTGTGACGAGGAGGCGCCGCCAGGACTGTCCTGCTCGTCCAAGAACTTCTCCATGAAGTCCCTATATTCGAGATACCTTTACAGGTCGGAATTGATGATTGACGGAAACCCAAAAAATAAAGTCATCGACAAACGAAATCAAATCAAAGGGAAAAAACCAACCACAACACAAATAAAAAGCAGAAGTGCAAAAAAGCGAAATCTTACGTGGTGCCAGGGTGCAGCGTGTACTTTTTCTTCTCCAGCTTTGACTTATTCGCGAAGACATCGTGACGCTCAGTTTTCTTCCACAAATAGTAGAATTGGACCAGTTCCCCCACTGACCTGGTTCGAACCTAAACAAAATGGGGATTAAAAGGTAAAATGTCAAATACACATTTCCCGAATGAACTTTGACCCGTCAACTCAAACCCACCCTGTTTTGCTGAATCATGTAGAAATCCTTGCCGTAGACGCGAAGCCCCGTTTCGAAGTTTCGACACTCCTCCTCAGACCAGACGCTCATCGACGTGGCGCTCGTGCTGCCTAGGGAGCCACGGTACTGGTTCGAGCCGCGGCTTCGGCGCAGCGCCTCCTCGTAGTTGCCGCCGCATTGGAGGAGCAGGTAAAGCGCCTGTTTTATTTTGCAATTACAAATTATTTTTTGTAAATTTTAAGTTACATGGACATTTAATTGGTTAACTACCGTCTCATCGTCCCGCACATGAGATCCCTGTGGTAGTTTGTTGGTGCCGACGTCATTAGCAGACTTGATGGTGACGAGGAAGTTGTGCAAATCTTCCTCCTTGGCGTCCGCTGGGTCCCAGAGCAGCTTGTCCTCGTTCTGGTAGGGACGTGCGTCGCCGTACTTCCGGATACCCTCGGGTATCACAGCCTGGTAATCGGACCCCACCATTATTGTCTGCAAAACAAAGCACAATTAAAATTCAGGTCTCAACAGATATTTTTTTGATTTGCTAACTAGTTTAACTTGAATTATGATTACATTAACCTTCTTCCAGTCATCCTCCTCCGGACTGTAGTCACCGTCGTCCTCTTCCTCCTCATCTTCACTCTGAGGTCGAGAACCTTTGGACGAAAAAATTTAAATTTAAAACTGGTTAAAAAATACATTTATCTTTTTAAATTGTAATTGTAAATATTTAAATTTTCCTATTATAATCACATCTTAATTGTCGAGGGCCCCCGATGCCAGAACCAGGGTGATCCTTGTAGAGCTCACTGAGGAGACTCTGAGGATGACCCCGCTCTCCCTCAATGAACTCCTCCTCCTCCTCGAAGTGGTCGTTGTTCAGATCTTCCTGGTTCTCTGCGTCCTCATTTCCGGGGTTCCCCTCCTCGTCCACCTCCTCCGCCCCATCCACATCCCCATCGTCCACACCTCCAACTTCTTCCTGATCGGCCTCCTCCTGCTTCGAAACAGGGGCAATAAGAGACATTTAAACAACTTACTACATACAACTTATTAAAGTGAGAGCTTAACATACTTAACTTAATTAATTGTTAGTTAAGCTAGTTTACGTACCGCTGCACCAGTTTGCGATGACGAGTCGCCATCCACGAGCCTTGGTGCTCGTGACAAAGGAACGTCCGCGTCGTCTTCCTCGGGTTTCTACCAAAACATTTTTTATGGCAAATCGGATTTATAAAACGGTTTAATTGACAATTTTAAATAATTGACTAGTTAAATTTTCTTACGTTGGGAGCGTCATTTTCAGCATCCGCCTCTTCGTTCTCGTTTTCCTCGTCGGACCCCTCGACGCCACTGGCGGCGTCGTTTTCGTTTTCGTTCTCGTTCTCGTTGTAGCCGCAGCCGTACATTGCGAGTAAAGCTTCCAGTGGCATGTCTTTCTCCTAATGTAATTCCAATTACACCTTTAACTCTGAAACTTAATTATGTATATATTTAAATGCTCAGTTATGCAACTAACCTTTTCTAAATTGGACAACTCGTTGCGCTGGTCCTCAGTCTCCTCCATGGCCTCCTCCTCGTCGAGAGTGTGCTCGTCGTCAAAGTCGTTAACCATCATTTCCGCCGTTGGCTCAAACTCATCGCCTGGACTCGCAGGCTCCGCAGCGTTACCGCTCTAATAGTAAAAAAGGTCAAAGGTCAGATTTAATCGTGCTCATGGTATTTATATATGTATAATGTTTAAATGTTTTTTTATCTTTAAAAATTCTAAAAAAGTTTACCTCGTCCAAATTTTGTACTTTGTCCATCACGGTGTGAAGAGAAAATGGTTAATAAACTAATTGTGAACAACGGTGGTGTTTATTACGGAATAATTAAGTTTAATGAACTCGGTGTTTCTTTTGCTCAATTAGTTAATTCAGTTATTAGTTTTGCTTCGCTTTTGGTATGTTTCGCTTGTCACAGTGAAAATGAATGAATTAAGAACTTTAAAAATGTAACAGCCACTTGGTATTTTTACTGTAGATTTATAATTAGCTAATTAAACTTGAACTAATTAACTATCAACCTATTTAATTAAGAAGGCCTGCAGATGGTGTTTTATGTATTTATTAAATTTGGTAGTTTTCCTAAAAACCCCTCTTTCATTAACGCCTACATTTCACCGACTTACAAAAAAAAACCTTTGCTTTTCACAGTTTCAAAGGTCAGTTTGATTATTTCTTATTACAATGAATTAAAAATCAACTGTTTCGATAAGAAGCCGGAGTTTCGTGAGAGACTTGATAAGGCTGAACGAGAAGGGGGTCTGATCTCAACTTCAACTTTCTTACAATCTTTAAAAACGTAACCTCCACCTCCTTTCTCTTGGGCATCTCCAATCAATTAAAATGAAAGCAACAAAAATTATC